>DWQT01002844.1:0-13406 GCA_018244895.1 Myscelus amystis hages | reverse complement strand
ATTGTCTGACAAATTATTTCGCTACTTAAACAAATAGGTATGATAAAAATAGAAGAAAAAAAATATATAGTACCTATTAAATTGTCATTAAATATAATCTAAGTAGTTTGTTAATGCTTTGGATGTGTTCATGGCGTAATGTAAATTTTATATACGACTCATCCGTATAAGAAAATAAGTACATTTTTCTAGACGAAACAAACATGTAATCGAAGATTTAAGTATAAGATAAAAGAAATTAGCAAAGTCGGATGCTGGCTATTGCTGTTTACATTTTAGCCAAATCTGATATCTGAATAATGTAATTAAGTATCCATTATAAATACTGGGGTAAAATTAAGTACGGATTAATTAAGTTCACTCATAACTAATAAAATTTCTAATATCGAACACAATTTCGTATACTTAACTATTAAGTACAATTAATAAATTGAGCTATCAAATTTATCACACGACACAAATTATCGTGGTACTAGACACCAAAATAAATAAAAATTATTAAAGACGAAATAAGCTTCATATAACTTAAATAATAATAAAATGCAGAAGCACGAACACAAGACTAAGAAGAATACTTTCCATTCATTTTAGTAAATAAGCGAAAATATATGATAAGTGAATCTACGTCGCTAATTGCTATGTAACTTATAAAGATGTTGCAATATTTTTAAACATGAAATTGTATAATAAAATGGGAAATATTCAAACAAGCTCTAAATGTGAAAATGATTGCAATAGGAAATGATTTTTGAAATAATCGAATTATCTTAATAGCGAAAAATGCAGAATTGTTTTAGGAATGATAAATTGTTTTCCTCATTATTTTTGTATGACAACTTTTTTTTTAACACTAGTATAAGGGCAAGAAAATTCTTTTAAACTCTCGCATTCTACATATAATTATGATATTATTTCCAAAGATTTTACTGTCATGTGATGTGTAAATGCGATGTACACAATAAAGTACATTGTTTATCCTTTTTAATTCGGCAAAGTTGAAGAACACAGTAGATTTTTGTCATGCGTTGTTAATCACAAAGAATTGTCTTTTAAATATTTTGTAATGCTGTCATTTTTATAACCATACACATTTTATAATAAGTAATTTTTTTTCATCTGTGTCTTTTGTCAGCAATGATCAATTATGTAGATGACGTCTGAAAACACTATATGATTTGTTTTTTTAATCTTCGATTTGATAACATCTAAAATATTTTTATTTTTTTGATGCACATATATTGTCTATAATTCGTTTCATTTGCCATTATTTTACCAAAAAACGATTAATTTTAAAATAACATCTAACAGAAAATATTTGGAACAGAAACACTAAAATTTGACTCTTTGTGAAAATAAGATTGTTTCATAACTTTCCTAAACAAACTGTGGTGAAAAAAGTTCAATTCCAGTTTAATTCAAGCAAAATAACGGCAGGTTTGAATGGTCATCAATAAATTCCAAAAATCCTTGCTATGTTTCGTTGAAAGGAACAGATCCACAGTACGTAAAGTAAATAAAATAATTTCACCAATATATAGGTACTAATTGTCCAATGCTGAAGTCGTATTTGATTAATACTTAAGCACGTGTCTCACTCAGCTTTACATAGTGTGGGTCCGTTGTAGGCTTTCAAGGTGCGGCGTGGCGCGCCCCGTTCTTATGCGGCGCGTCCTTCCCGCCGCCGCCCCGCACTAGTCACGCGTACGTTTCCCTGAAGCGCTTCTGGATGTGGTGCGCGGCGTTGAGCAGGCGGTGGTGGAGCGTGAGGTGCGTGTGCGGGGTGAAGGCGGGCGGGACGGGCGCGGGCGCGGCGCGCGGCGCCAGCGTGGGCAGCGTGGCGTCGTTGTCCGGGTGGCAGAAGAACGCGACGCAGTGGCGGCCTCTGGCGCGAGCGTACATCCCGGACGGAACGACCACGCGGTGCATCTGCAAATTGTTTATTATTACTTATTTATTTACGTAAATCCACATACATATAACTTACACTTACATAGTATATATTTTTCACTTATGGCCAATAACGGATTTAAATTTTATAGATAGTACTAAGTAAATGATAGTCACTAAATATGTGTGTGTGGTACAATAATGTGCTAGACAAAATTGTACATACAATATTTATAGCTCCTGGCTTGTTACAAAGTAAAGAAATCACCGAATATTTTATTATTTTTTTAAATATTTGTAAACAACTGTTGAATAGAATCTGTCTTGAGTGTTTCTAGACGCGCGGAATTATGTATGATGATATACGAAAGTGGTAAAAACATCAATGTGAGTAACACCAAGGGTGAAATTATTAATTTGTTTGCTATCTTTACACTCACAAGGGCTGGCAGCACGTTGGTGGTCAAAGAAGCTAGCATCTCTCCGCTCTGGATCAGGATCGCGCCGGGCAGGTGGCCTACCGCTTGCCATTTCTCGCTGCCGTTCAACTTCACCTGAAAATCCCAAAAGCCGTTGGATCTAATAAAGTCTATCTAACTGTATATATTCAACATCCTGTTTGATGTTGATCTTGATATTCAACATCAAACAGATTGCACTTGTTTTCCGAAGTCTTGCAGTTATAGGGCGAGTAAAACCTGAGGTATAAGTTGGAACTCTTAAGTAAATCAGTTTGACTGATTATCTCTTATTTTGAATAGGAATACAGTAATTTTTTGACTGGCCCTTGGTCTAGGATTTAGCGACATTAATTGCTAGATATTAGGGTTGTGTTTTCGTAACGCTTAGGATATATTTATATTTGTGCCTTGAGCGTGAAGTGTTTGTTCTATATCCGAGTAAAAATTATATATTGCTCGTTTAAAGAGAAGATACAAATAGGTAAGTAGATATTCATAAAATATAGTCCATTGGCTGTTTCGTTACCGTAGTATAAGTTCTGTCGAATTTTGAATGAGGTGGTACTATGTGTGAAGTTGTCTTCAGATTTAATGGTTTGAAGGTTATGTGAAAATGACTTCCGTTACCTCAAGGCCTCCCTCGGAATCCTGAGCGACGAGAGTGAAGGTGCAGCTGTCGGAGTGGGCGCCGCAGCGCGTGTAGCTGGCGCCGTTGCCGTGGCAACAGGGGCCCTCGTCGTCGGGCGGCACGGGCGGGTAGTACAGGATGCGCATGCTGGAGCGGTTGCAGCCGTCGCTCTTCAACATCCCCGAGTGGCATTCCAATAGAGTCGCCGGCGGCAGCCCTGGATATGAGTAAACAAAATTAAGTCTTCAATAAAGTCGTTTTCTCGTTTCTAAATTATTACCGTATTAATAAATATCTACACAGTCGAAATGTTTACACCTATTATTTGATTATATCTATACTAATAAGAGCTGAAGAGTTTGTTTGATTGTTTGGTCGTTTGATTGTTTGAACGCGCTAATCTCAGAAAATATCCACCTATTTGTAATATTCTTTCAGTGTTAGATAGCTCATTTATCGAGGAAGGCATAGGCTATATAACATCTCGCTAAGATAAAAAAGAGAGGAGCAGCAATAAAAAACATTGCGACAACGGCATAATAATTTATGTAGCAAAGCAACATTTGCGGGGACAGCTAGTAAATGAGAAATGTTTTAAAAAGTGTCAAGAACGCCTTGGCACGTGGAGCATAGAACAGCTTAATGAGACGGAAGTTTTTGAATACTGAAAAGTATACAGATAATTAGTCATTTAACCTCGGGTACTTTGAACGTTGATTATTACCGAAAGCGTAGCCGAGAGCCTGCAGCAGCATGCGCGACAAGTTGGTGAGGTCGTGCGCCAGCGGCACCGCGTGCTGCGTGAACTCGGGCACTTCCTCCTGCGCCGGCATCGACGCAGCCGCCAGCGTCGTGATGTTGAATGAATGACGCAACTCCTAGAAATACATTGCTATTCGTTACAATACGATATTAAAATATTTTTATTTTTTTAACCCTTTTTAGTGGTCCTGACAGAATAATAAAAGTTTGAGACTCATTAAATTGTAGAACACTGTTTATTTTAAATTGTTTAACACAGACATAGCACTATGAAAACTATCAACCGTAGAAGGACGCACATTCAAGCCAACGCGCAAGCACGCGTCGATGCGTATTGCTATCGAACTATACTAGGCGCTGCATATGCTGCGTGTCTCCCAACAGATTCACTACTGTACCGAATTTCCTCTCACAGTAAGAGGTATTTAGGCCATAGTCTACCACGCCGGACAAGCGCGGTACACTTCACACATCCCTAAGGTGTGCAGGTTTCCTCAGATGTTTTTCATCACCGAGTAGCAAGTGATATTTACATTTTTCGTAATAAAAAGCATGTAACAATTCAGAGGTGCGTGTCAGGATCGAACCCAGACCTCCGGAGTGAGAGGCTGAATTTCAAACGTCTAGACTAACACTGCTTATTAAAATAATAAACTTAGCAAATTAACAAACACATTGTATTGTTTTACGTTTTATCTTAAAAAAACATAATCCAAAGATAACCGGATTCATCTAGTTACAGACTGCGTGCGAAGCATATTTTGTGACGTCAGATGTGGAATTTATGTGGAATGGTTGTAATTAGCAGTGTCATTCGTCAATATTAAACAGTAACCGTTACAGGGCACATACAAATGTTAAGAAGTAGACGGATACGTAGAATTAGAGTTAAAAAATATTTGTACAAATTTTTGTTAAAGGAATCTAAACTGTATATTCAAATTTCATTTATTTATTTAACTTTTATTAAACCTAAATAAGTTGTGGTAAATATGGCGGGCTTAATGTTATATAGCATTTTTATTGCCAACTGAGGATCTGTGAAGAGAAAAGATTTCATGTAATTGGCTATTTGTAAGGGCCATTTAAGAGGACTAAAATAAAATTCACCTTTTTAGTGCTATCGAACTGCTCCATGCCGGGACGGACGTAGCCGTGGTTGCTGACAGGGTTGCAGAGGTACTGCGCCTGGCAGCCTTCAGGGAGAGCGCAGAAATTGTCCAAATCACCATACACTGCTTTCAGCTGGAAAATGCAAAGTCACATTAACAGCCTGTATTAAAATGATACAAGACTATATTTTACATTTTACTATGTTGTGCGTTTGGTGCAATTGAGTCAGAGCGCGACAATTAGATTTATCATGCCAATGAGAAATGGAAAGTCCGTCATATATAATTATTCTAATGCCTTATTTCCATAAGGTGTTAGAGAAAGTATTTCTACGTTATTATTTGCAGACGTAAAAACCTACGCTAATAGAACTTGTTTTGAGTACTCAAGCAAGTTGAGTTGAGGTTTGCACGGACCTTGCAAGAGAATCAGCACGTTGATTGAATTACAGTGATGTTTTATATTTCAAATCATAGAGTAACTAACCTTTTCGTCAGCGATGCCATGGTTCACGAGCATGGCCAGACCTTTCCCGCTTAACGCCGTGAATAACTGTTGGCCAATTCGCCTTACCACTGATTTCATGGGAGACACATCTGTACCTGGAATAATGGCTTACTGTTAACTTCATACACCACGCTACCTAGTATATACTCGTAAAATGAAATATAAACCGTTTATTGTATATTACATGGTTTTTAAGTAAGCAGCCTAATTACTCAGACAACGTAATGTAGACGTATAATGAACAGTTGAAAATGTATTCGAAAATCTTGCATCACGGACGAAACTGACGTAATTAAATATCATTCAACTTCATTTGGAATCGAAGAGCAAAGTATTTTAAAAATCTTGTCGGGTTTATAGTAAGGATCTTGCCGATCTGCTGTAGCTGCATGAACGAAATATATGAATAAAATGTACTTGGGAACGCTTCATATTAGTTAAAGGTTAGTACTGCTTGTACGGCCGTGGCACGGTTTCGTTGGCGACATAAATATATTCTGTGAATGCATATTGTGTAGGAAAAACCACGGTGAAATATATTGTGCCAAATTTGGTACTCTGTTCATAGTATTGTTATGAAATCCGTATTTCATTCATACCACAAGTTTGTTAATATAAGTTATAGTTAAATGTAATATTGATAAAGTTGGCAGTACCTTCCTTTTACCTTTGACGCAACTGGAATTAATGTTGTAAAAATTGCTAGGTATGTATTTGTATCGATTTAAATTCAAAGAATCGAAAAAGAGAATGTATAAGTTAATAGTTTTTAAACGAAAGTAACGGTGAAACGGCTGGCTGGGTGTTATAACTGTTGCCAACCGCCCGTCTCCCGTGTCGGTTGGTCAATGACGTCACAACATTTACGCCAGACAACGGATTGAATTGTCTATTTGATTACGATAACTTTTATAAATAATCATAAGCATATATCGCTGGAATGTGTAAAAAATGTTTTAATACTATGTTAATATTAAGCAAGAACCTTGATTCGTTTTTATTTATACGATCCTTGTTATCTGTAATTTTGTAATGTACGTCATTCGAATCAGTTCCCTTGTAATATAAATTCAATTATTCATGGTTCAACTGTATCCAGTCTTTTTAAAGTATGTAAGTATGTCATAATAAAAACAGAAAAGTATCAGATATCAAGATAATATCCCTTACAGAGCCTGCCAACGTTTGTGTAGCTGGTAGTATTGATAACATTAATATTAATTTCAAGGTGTTCTTACGACGAATACCTATTAAGTTTCGTTATCAATATTGCGGTTGCGTAGCTCTTCGCGTTACCGCAAGTACTAACGTAGATAATTATATAATTACATTGTTGAGTAAAAACCTGTGTTAAAAGGTACTATAAAAAAATTATTCACTACCTAGTTTTTTCCTTCACCTAGCGCGAGGTAGAGATATTTGAGCTTGGATTAATTTTGCATATTTGGAATTGATTAGCATTTTAAACGTGCTTCTGTCTTTTTCTCAGTTTATTCTTTACCCATTCCGAAGGCGTTCGTTGCTTATTTAACTTTTAGAGTTGCTTTAACGCAGTTGACTTCTGTTGTATAACTAGTATACTAGTATACTAGGTACTAGGATTACATATAGGTGTGGTAGTGACATTAATTATTTTGTTCTTTTTATCAAATAAAAAAAGGATCGTAAAACAATCTTATGCAAGTAGTAACGTATACATGGTAGGATATATCGTAGTCTGCCCTATTTTCATTGTAATTACGTTACACGCAACGCACGCTACATTTGAGGCTAGTAGCTAAATAAGAGTATCTGTGTATTACAATATTAGTTACTAAAATACATCATTGTAATGGTATGGTTTTGCAATGTAGGAATTTCTTTGTTCAAACGATATTATTCATAATTTGGTGTAGTCACTGACAGCGCGTAATCAGTTATCCAGACGTTTAATATATGAAATGCTTAATTTCAGCCTCATTTCAATATGATATCATCATCATTTACAATTCAAATTTTAAAATACTTGTGCTGAAAAAACGTAGCATTCTGCAAGCGTACTCATAAATATTAACGTACGTCTGTCGTTACCTAACTATTATAAATGTTTTTCTCATTATAGACGCATAAAAATCATTATGCATTATGAATGTCGCTTCAGGGTCTTGTCTCCACATTTTTCTGTGACATATCAAATTATTTATCATGACAGGGTCGCGGTCCACGGTCACCTCATAGCGCATTCATGGTTCATATGATGTTTGAATGCGGTATGGTATAACATACGTAGGTATGTGTTTGATATACATTTTAATAATAATTACAGACATAGGTTATGTTTTTAACATAATATCGCTGCATTTAAGAAAACAATAGGGTATGATGAAGAATATGGTAATTACATTGAATCAAATATAAATATATATAACCTATGATTGCTACGATCAGTTCTATCTACAATATTTAATAGGTACTCATATATCAAATTCTCAAGTTGGGTGATTTAGTCGTCAGTAAAAAAAGTGTGCTATAAGGAAAATGACTCCAATGCATATACATATACGACCTTAATTTTAAATCTATCTATATAGGAGTTACAGCGATATATTGACCAGAACACTCTGGTTCCAGAGATATCGTGATGAGTCTCTCTAGGTGTCTAGAGACATGAAATTTGGTAGGAATATTCCCCTTCGGCGAGTAGAGGTCAGTTAAGAACGGATTTTAGGAAATTCCACCCGTAAGGCGGGTTGCGGGGGTGTTAATATTAATTTATATAGCAAAGCAATAATATTAATTAATAATGCACGGTGCAGTGTCGCGGTTAATTGTAATTAGTTGATTGTACGAGTGCGGTCGCAGGCTCAGGATATATTGAGCGTCAAAACAATAGCATCATTAAAATTTTAATATAACTAACAGGAATATAATATCATCAAACGTCGTGGGCGACCATTGTTGTTGTCATTAAGTTTTTGTTTATAGAACTCATCAATGTATGTTCCTCGTATTTCGGTTTATGGTTTCTTCGTCGAGTATGTGATGGAAAATATAGCCTCATTCTTTTATTATAAGAGTAACCAGTTCTTAGAATTACTATACAGTAGTATTCTAGGTGTAGCGAGGTACCAGCATCACGTTACTTCCTTGTATGGTACACACCATCGCGCCGTTAATGCGTATTGTAAATATCTTCCATGTACATACCTGTATCGCACCATAAGAGTCGCAAATGATTTCTATTGGAAAACCGCCTTTTTACGTTTTTCCACTTAACCAAGTGCAACATCACATAAATGCTCTCTATTCAAGGAAAATGTAACGAAAACTATAAGGATACTTTATTTTCCAATTCTTTGAAGTTAACTTTGTGTTTAAGTATTACATTTAATAAATATTTCACGATATGTAATTTCCATGACGCGGATCTTTACTTTAATTTATAAGTAGAGTCGTTTTAGTTTAAAACTGGATTGCATATTTCTTTGTTGTTTTGCTATTTTAACATTATTTAATAAAATAATAGTGAACCCATTTACCGATTCGAATTTAAAGTGCCTACCTAGTTAACGATAGCTCTACAAATGCAGACTTAGTTTAACTTAGTTTTAGCAGTAAAAGTTTTTTAAAAAAAAAAAAAAAAAGTTATACATATATTGCTACACCTAAATATTCATTGATGACAGAGCCGATATATGATGATAAAAACGACAGTATATTTATTCAAATCTTAATAGGCGCGACAAGTAGAGCTATTACACATGCAAGTCACGCTTTAATGCAGTTTTTAAAACTCTTTCGAGGTCTGTGTGGCATATTTTAATTACGGAAGTTAGGCCTGCTGGTCGTAATCGAGTGTTAGGCGTACGTACAATATCATGACGAAACCGCGGAGGTCGTTCGTTTCAATACAAAATGTAATAGTGATAAATGTTGTTTTTGGCGCGAAGACAATCGTATGTTTAGCAAATAATTACAAAATGTATTTCAAAATGAAGTAATTTTTAAAATTGATAAAATATGATCATCAAGGTATAACTTGTATTATGATTTCAAAAAACAATGCGTTTATTTCAATTTATTATTATCGTAAAAAATGTAACAATTGAAATTGACGATTAGCCAGCAATTACTAAATGAGACCACGAATTACGCAGCCATTCGCAAACAGCCAAGGCAATGATTCATTCAATAGTTATATTTTTGTGAAACATTACATTTTAATTCAGTTCATCAGTGGTCTCTGGCGTGGTAGTTAGTTTAAGTTAATTGTATTTTATAAACACCTTCGTTAAGATCTGTAAGATGAAATAAAACACAACTGTTTTATATACAAAACGATACAACGAACGGATTCACAATGTAACATTACATATATGTATGATTGTATTTTGTATTGGTTACTCATAAAATCATTACACATCCATGACCATACGTGACGTAGAGATACTATTCAGAAGTTTAGTGTTGCCAGTTATGGCTATAGATACCATACATACTTTTGATTTAAATATTTACATATTTCTTTGTTCAGCCATGAATGTAATTTACATGTAATGGTATTAAAATGAAACAGTAATATAAATAGGATTTAGTAAATTTTCTGGCTTAGTAAATTATGTAATTGTACCTACTAAAGAGCCATTGAGCTACTTGCTAAGTTTCATTAGTAAAATCTTGCTTGATGATGCTTTATAAGCGGTCAATCTTTAACGCCCCTTGTTATGCAGTAGAACAGCATTGAATATTACAAGATGGATGGATGTTTTCCTTCATGGGCAAAAAAGCAAGTGGTATTTATAAGTTAGTACAGGTGATTACTTTGAATACTGGTTGGCGCAACTTAAAGATTCCAACCGGTGATCGCTGAAAAACTGAAATCTAAGCCGTTATTTTAATTAGTTTAGTTCAGTAATAGTAACGATTCAAACATTGCATTCTGAGATGATAAAGTCGATTTTTTGGCAAAATATAGCACGGACAGAGTGGATTAATTTGCTGTCATGACAGTTAATATTGAAAGAAGTAGTACTGGTGTTTCGAATCCTTCTACTGTAGTAAGGAGAATTGACGATCGGTTATATAAAACTCAAAGCATACGTTTGCATATTATAGTTACACCTACATACATCAGTCACCTACCGTCATCGGCATTTCTGATGGAATCAGCTACAACGAACATTATTGAATAACAAGTTATGAAATAATTGTTACTTAACTTAACAACAAATTATGCAGTATTGTTACTGCATGCTATTAAAAAAAAAACAAGTGTTTGGTGTTATATTGTTTATTTTGTGTACATAATATGCTGTTTAATGGGTTTTGTGGTTAACAAAGCGTTTATGGATACGTAAGTACTTATAGTTACCTTTTTTTCACCCCTGTGTATGGCGCTGCGAATATAGCTGTACGATTGTTAGTTTTAAATGTAGGTATGTGGCTCTATATGAAATTTATATGCTTTTATTAGTGTTATCTTTATTATATTTTGTTCTGTCCACGTTTTCAAATAAAGTATTTCTTATTGGAAATCCCCATATTTATATTGTAATTTCATGCTAAAGGCTTATTTCTGCTATATCGCTATTGAAATCAATTTTTTATACTTAAAAATATAATGAATTATGGTCGTACCACTGCGCGCATACTACTAGTTAAGGCATAAATACATGAAATATTGAAATACATTTTCTTAATAGCATTGTCAAATGTCAAATCAAAATGGAAAATTAGATACCACTGACATCATAAAGCTGTTCTTCGTTTGCATGCTTATCTCCATTCTATAACGGGTTTGTTTGAGACCTATTAAAGCATTAAAGGCTGATATAGGATACTGATATAGCATTGTTAATGGTGTTTGTCATGGTAAATGGTTGATATCGGTTTATCGCTAGAGGAAAGCAAACAAATACAATAAACAGACTTCAATCTGAAGTCATTTTACTATTGAATATTTGTTAAGTAGCAGTGCATTTTATATTTAAAATACACATAAAACTTATTTAAAGGATAAATATGTATGTTCAATCTGAACTTTTCGAATTTTTTATACAAACACAGGTTGGAAGGAAAAGTGCTTTACGTGTTATAATAATACATATATTACGTAGCACACGAGTCACGCGCGAGAGAGGAAAGAGGAAAAGAAACGGACCAAGGGGTTTTACCGCCATGACGAGCTACAGAAGTAATATTGTGCAGACTAACGGGGATGATATTATTCTACAGTCAGTACTCGGGATACGGTTTTATTAATTACGTCAGTCGAGTACGCTAAGTAATGAAATTAATCCAAAAGAATATACTTTTAGTCGCTCCAGTTATTACTAATAATTAATAATACTAATAATTGATAATTAATATTGCAAATGTAGCAGTTTAGCTGTCTGGATGTCTATGAGTCAACTAAGAAAAAGAAAAAAAACACTGTTTATACGAACAAACAAAAATATTAGCCAGTCAGTGAAATAGGCCAACATCCCAGCATACAGAATGCAGCAGCACAAAAGAAGAAATCACAGGCTCTCGATAACATGTACCTTCATTACGCTTTACACGTTTTATTCACCGCAATTATGTAAAGCAATTGATGGATAATAAAGCATTAAGATTTAGCCTTGTTGCGTTAAAACTATATTTTTTAAAAAAAGGTCGTCTGTTTTAATAACGACGCCGCATGGTAGACTGTAGAGAGCATTAAATACGAGCCATCAAGGTTTACACGTACATTACTAACATGTCCTATTCTCTTAGCAACGGTTGCACAGAGTTCGCATATGAATTAGCATCAAAAATATATTAGATTTATCATAGTATATAAAAATAATTCGTATATGTATGAACGGATTTAACTAACAATTTACACAACGAATATTGACATTTCTTTTTTCTTCATATTCGCAACCATTCCAAATACAATAAAAGCTATCTTACAAATAACGTTTTAAATGAATACAATTTCTTGGAAATGACCTATAGGCGGGGGACAAAGAGTTATAGAGCTTCTTGAAAATGTTATCTAATTAGCAATGTCACATTTACTCTATTTACAACGAATATATTGTTTGTGTTCACGATGCCCTCAATCATCTGAAACCTCACAACTCTTTTCTACGAAACAAGACACCCGTGACACAATATTCTACATAGAGCCATGGCCCTGTACTGATACCAATGGGGCATTTAAGTAATAATATGTAAGTAGCCGCAGCTATTAGTATTGTCACCAAATAACAGTAATTGCCCACGTTTATCTCACAGTTTTAAAAAGAGCTTCTTTGAATGATATTTTTACAGCTTTAAGCCATTCGCGTAAACGCGTGTTCTGAGCAACTATCTATAAACGTCTATAAATAAAACTGTGTGTATCTGTACACCAATTATCCAATTTTATATCTAGAGGTGGAACAAATATAAATGGTCATCACAAAAATTTTCTTCTGGGAGAACATTGAACCCACGGCTACACAGATTCACTAACCACCGGTCCAAAACGCCAATCAATGAATCATCAGCTCAACGTTTGTTGACAATAACGAATACAATGGGACTTTACGATGTTATGTGCTCGTGTAGATCCAACGTGATTCGTTATCAGGTCTGAAATCTTTACAGTATTCTTTCGATGGTATCCGGTGAACATTAACAGATTAAGATTTCTGAGATTATACACTTCAACTTCTTAGTCAGCTTGCTATCAAGGGTACCTACTTACCTACGCAGGAGGTAATTGCCGTTGTTCAACGTCATTAAATTAGTCACTACTGATATAACTTTTATATGTCGGCATCCGGGGTTTTATTACTGATAGTAAACGTTAAAAACGAAATGCGTCTCTAAAATATTTAAAGGGGGAAAACCGTTCCCAAAGTTAAGGTATAAATGTATAGCAATTTCGTTATTATCAAAATGAAAAGGAGGATAATATTACGTAGACAGGCGGGCGAGGAACCTAGGGCGTACACCGACTTAAATTTAAATCTTAATCATACCGATTCGAACTGAAATGATTCTACGAGAACACGTAAGCACGTGTACCACTGCTGATGACCTGTAAATAAATT
>DWQT01002843.1:0-13407 GCA_018244895.1 Myscelus amystis hages | reverse complement strand
GCCCAACGTGGGGCTCGAACCCACGACCCTGAGATTAAGAGTCTCATGCTCTACCGACTGAGCTAGCCGGGCTTATGTTAGGTCTCTGTAATAATGATACAGGTCGATTTCAATATCGTTAATATAAATTTATTATCTGGATCACACATTACCATTTTTAAACATTTTAGTACAATTTAAAAAAAAATATGATTAATGTACGAATGTAATACTAAGCGATCGTAAAAATTACAGAGTTGAGTGCATTGAGTTGAATTAAAACATGCATTTGAATATTCAACTTTTATTATTAATACCCACAAAAACATATCAAATTCGGATCTAAAGATCTTGCTGATTTTCTAATAATTTCCTCCTTAAAGTTCTGATGGTTTATAAATTTAAATTGTGTTATGCCCGGTAACAAAGTAAGGGGCCCGCTGATCGATCATCGTAAGTCATCTCTAACAGCGGCGTGAGTAAGCATAACGTTATACGTTCACATCATTGTAGAACTGTTTCCATCGGATTTTGCTCACGTCCCGATACTTATATTTTGTCCACAAATACACGCGCCTACAAACATTACGATCGCACGGGCCGGGCTAAATATATTTGAATTGTCAAGCGCGGTTGCAAGTGCTCTTACTCTCACTATTACAAGAGTTCTCACTTACAATAAAACAGTTCGCCGCTCTGCGCCGGGAATTAGTCATAGTTTACAGTTCTGATTTTTTATTCGCCTTGCACTGCAGCGGGTGACGCGATCTCCGCCGCCTTCGCTGCACAAACTTCGCTCGATAACTTATGTATTATTCTAAAAACATTATTTACGTAACATTTTTCGATAGTACCAGTAAAGAATTGATTAATAAAAGGGCTTAGAAAATATTAACAGTTTCAACACTCTTGTATCCCGATTGTGAATATTAACATAAATAGTGACAGGAAAAGTTTAATGTATAATATTGAAGCTTTTAAAAAAAAGGGGAGTTGTAAATTTTTTAAATATAAGCTTTATATTCGATTTCGCATATTCTCTGAAAGGGACTTAACAAAGTGTTAGTGAACATTACGAGAAAAGGAAAATAAATTGTCGTCAATGATTAACTTCTCTTCTATCTTATATCTAATCGGATATATGTAGATAATATTTTGTTACTTATATTGCTTATAGACGCACCAAATTGGATTCTATAGTAATTACGATACATGCTACAAATTGATAAACCAGGAATAATCAACTACTTTCGCACAAATATTTGGCATAATATAGTATTTTACGAGTATATATGTAGGTATACTAATCTACAGAGCGGTATGCAAAAAGCGAAGGCGATAATTGTACTCACAATGAACCGGTCATCGACATTGACCCAATTTCAATCTGCTATGGTCTAAGAGGTCTATCTATATACCTCAGTTTTGAATATTTAGAACAGGTCCGTAGTGAACCGATGTGTGTTACATTACTGATCGTACAATAACCACGCTATACTTCAATTAGTACCTACTCGGTCTTAACTTACAAATATTCATATATGCATTGCAGTACACTACGCCTAGTACTAATTACTGTTTGAAATCAGAAAACTTATAAACCAAAATTTTTGACATTATCAATTTCCTAGAAAGCAAAATAACGTAATACAAGATACTAATATTATACAATTTGACTCATATCGTTCCTTACACGAGTATTTTTGAGGACAGTTTATATAAAGCTTAGGGTGCATATTTACGTTTTTTATCTAGAAGTGATGAGGTAATTTTATGGCAGATAATACAAAGCCTTTGTTCTTAGACTCACTAATATGGATACGTGTTTGTTTTTTTGTATCTACCTATCGTCAGGTGGACGTTTCAATACCAATGCTGTTTATCTAGAAATTAACGACAAAATTTTTTTATTGTCTTTAAATTAACAAGATGAAATAAAGAACGGGCACCATACCAAAGACAATATTCGCACCAGAATTGCATAAGTTGACTCATATCACGTACATATTATATTGAGCATTTTAAAGGGCATCAAGTCTTAAGCTGCACCGGGCAGCAAATACCCTAGCTGCGCCACTGATCACACGCTGCTCCCCGCTACGAGCCAGTGCCGTTTGTGCCCGTAATTTATTTAAAAACAATAATAATAGATCCATTGTAGCGTCGAACATAATCAGAACCGATTTATGAAACCTGTCCATTTACAGCTTAGTTTATAACGGAGAATACAAAAATATAATACCTGTAACACGAGTAATATACTATAAGGAATTCACACAAACTCATCTGACCCCAAATCACGGGGTGCTTGAATTATGGTCATAAGACCACTGATAGGCAACGTATGTTTCGAAATACATTAGTTATATAATTTTTGTTTCAACCAGACGCAAACAAATAAACAAACAGAAATGTTTTATTCCATTCTCATCGAGATAATACGTTAATTTGATAAGTTATAAAATATACCATTATATAAAATAATAAGCATTACAATGACGTTTGGTTTTACAATAAATACAACGAAAATGTCGGCCTAAATTGTCAACAACATTGAAATTACTTTATGATCGTTTCACATAATATGTATTTATGATTACGAGTACATACATGAACGCATGAACACATTAGTCAACTGCAGATTGCAGACGTTGATAACACGTGTCCCAATATTATGTTCCACGAAATTTATTCATTAAGCATTGTCGTACTTACGTGGCTCCAAAAATATCTTACTTATATACCACTTGTTCAGTAATACGATATGTTTAACCTAATTCCTAAAACTTAGCTGAAATAAATAAATCACTAGGCTGTCAATGCTTCTAACTTCTAAGTCCATTAGATATATACCTACGGAAGATTGCAAAATTTAAAAAGTCTCAATATTACCATAACTCTTTAAAAAATGGAAAATTTATTGTTCGCTTTGTAATTTACATGGTTAATGATCATAATAAAATTATTTTACTGCCATTCTTGCTAAATGTTATTTCTGATTCTGGTGCAGTGCAATGCATCTGAAGCAGACACGGCTGGTATGTGGGACCGGAACCTGCAAGGCGCAGGATAAATATAGCACGGACAGAGATGCACATAAACATACATCGTGAATTTACACGGAACAGAGCGGGACGGAGTTTTTTATTCTCCAGACGATTTTCTACACGAATTTATATAGCTATTTATAACACCGTAATTAGGTCAATCAACGCCGAAATTATGATTACGTTAAGAGCCAAATGTCGGAAGTTAGCAGTTTATAACATGTTTAAGACGATAAAAATTAAACAACTCGTTTTACTTACGGAAACGTAGTGTGCTATTACAATTTACGTTTCGAATTGGATTTAAAGTTCGTTTCGATTTGATTAAAGGATTTTGAAGGTCATGTTGAATGTTGCTACTTATTTACCATGTAATAACACAACCACGGACGTGTGTACAAACGTGGTCAATATTTGCTTAGACGTTACGTACCTTAATGCATGTGTTTATACAACAGGGAAGCGAACCCGAGCGTCGCTGTTCTGTCTGTAAACAATAGTCTAGGACTAAAAAGGCGAAGAAAAACGAAGCGTTATACAGGAATTGCGAAATGTAAATTCAAGAGTATCACTGACGCCACAAATTAGATCATTTTGTTTTCTTTTCTTACGCGACAGGGTTTTACGGCTTCAATGCAATTTATATGTTTGTTAGCGAATAAACACGTCTACCAAAGCATTGACATAAAGTGGCGCGTACACGCCGAAACACCGTATTTGTGTGTGTGCGTTGAATTTGAAATTAGCGGTGGACAATGGACATAACAGTGACAGTAATTGAAGATAATTCGTAACATGACAATTACAGCGCTTCTAATCAGCTAGTTTCATATTCAGGTGGAGTAGCCTTCGGACGTATGTATGTACGTGAGATTCGTAGTCCGGACATTTGGGCGCTGTGTTCCGGTGACTCATGTCAGTATCCGTTCGATCGTGATGGTGCACTCGATAAGTGGGCACAATGCAACGGGTGTGATTATAGACAAGCTGATTGTTGATTATAGCAGTACAATACATTTCATCACTTCTGATCTTGTCTGTACTTAAGTTCTTCCATTGAAAAGAAGTCGAAGAAAAAATAATGTTTCAAGAAACTTAGTGAAATGATAATTAATTTCATAATTCCACGTTTGTAGTTAAGATGTCTCTTCGAACATGAGTGTGAGCAGTTTTTTTAAGCGTTTGTAATATTTTGAAATTTACCCATCTAACTATTTTGAAATGAAGGCAACTGTAATAATAATAAGTTTATGTATACAATCCATCGCATAAGTGTTCCTAAGCAACAAAAATCCCTGCTCCCATTTTTTGCGGGTCGCAAATACCTGAGGTGTACATCGGCTGTCTGTAACATTCTATTGTTACGTAAACCGCAGAAGTGCGGGTTTTGTAACACCATTGTTTTTGCAAAATTTAGCCGCAAACGTTTGTGCATTCTGCTCATGCCCGTGTCGCAAGCCGTCAGGTTTCACTGCAACACGGTACAGTATACCTTGCAGGTTTCCATCGAACGAATTATAAGAACTAAACAATATTGACATTTAACACAATAATAAAAAGGTTGAAAATGGAACAACCAGCTGCAGCTGTAGTAAAATACTTGCGATGGTCGTCATTCTGGTAGTGGCCTCGCAACCTTAAAAGTGCAAACTGCATTCTCACTGACTATTATTTCCATGCTCTCGAGTTTACGACTCGGGTGCAAGCCTTAAAATCTATCGAGTTCTATATTAAGCAATACAGTTTGCCCATGTATATGCTTAATGCCCTTTTAAAACAAATCAGGAAATTACCTATTCCTATATAATAGCCATTCCTATTGTTATTTCCTGTGAAATAAATTAGTATTTAATGATATTTTTATAATGTTGTTTTTCCATAGATTTTCTAGCGCTGAGTATTCATGTCAACACAATTGGTCTAGAAGTAAGTTGAAATAATATTGCATTAACCATAATATACTGCCGACTGCTATCAAAGTTATTCTGGCGTAGAAATTTTGGGATCGAAAATTTACTTAAGTTTGGATTGCCGTTAAATGAAATTGCCTCTTAGTAATTAAGTTAGAAAAGCGAAAATGGCTTACAATTTATTCATTAAATAAATTTCCTTCGTCGGTGCGAGCGCGGCGACTGCCCGTGTTCCCGCATGCGACGTGACCGGCCAGCTCACGCGCCGACGTGTGCCACTTGCATTATTTATTACGCCGGGAGATAGTAAATAGCGCCTATTTACTTAAACCCACACTGTAAGGTCACTGAGGATAATAGTCCACTAATTATGTACTAATATTAATCCCGCTACACAATGAAAACCGGGTATAGTTACTTTTCAATTACTCTAAATTAGCCTATTTTAATTTCTCTAAAAGTGTTCTAGATAGAAAGCAATGTTTTGCCAGATACCCATAAATCAGTTCTCCTTCATTTTACTAGACGTACTTGTAAATTGGGACATTCGCCTAAATATTAACCACCTGGCAACATCGCACAAACCTGCTTCACAACTGATCTATTAATAAACTAACGGACCACTCTCACTCGCCAGAGGGCGCGACCGCCTGAAACAGCTGATACGTTGCGAATAGGAACTAACTCATAAACAAACATTATTGATGACCGTCAATAATTCTTCCTTATTATAATTTAAGGCTTAAAATCTCTATAATGTCTTGTTGTATTTGAAAACAGAACGTATATAGGACCTTACGACAGATCACGTATTTATAATAAATGCAAATACCCATTAAACGTTGACAGGATATAGAAAGGAAGCTTAAAAATCTTTTCATCCCTGTTGACACCGTCTTTACACTACAGTTATGACATTACAGCGCGGGCCAAAATCTTTTACGTTACGATTTATAATGGATCTAAATTAAGGAGTATTAGCCCGGCTAATGCATTTTCCTTGCTGTGCTTCCGCTTTAATTAAAAGTGACAAGATACTGAGGGTAAACATCTTGATTGTGAGTTTAATAAAGAACAGTGGAATCACACATCAAAGTAATGTGTTTAAACTGCATGTATAAAAACTCGGAGAATATTTTTGTTTCGATTCTAAAATAACTTCAAAGTGTTTTCGAATGTCCCTACAAATAACCACAAGATAAAATATTAGAAAATAAAACCACAGATTACTATAATCAATAAATTTGTGGCGGTGAAGTACTCAATAAATTTTCTCCTAGGATTAATTACGAATAAACAATATATGTTTGAAGGAAGGTATCAAACTTCTCTCATATTTTACGCCAATATTCGGGGCCGAATAATTGCGACAATTTCATGCATGCAAACGTAAATATGTACTAGAAACGACTGTGTATGCCTTATGCTACTTTGTTAGTACGAACCCCGCCTAAAAGCTGAATCGTAAAACCAGAGCAATAAGTTAACGGCGAACTTAGTTCTATTTGTGATCGGTTTCCGTGTGTAGTTGGTGCGCGATTGCAGACGCAGCACTGAAAGTCAACATCGTTCTTTTATAATTACTATAAACAGCGAGCTTTGTGTGCACCGAACGTTTGTGTCGGACGTAAATTTGGGGCGCTCCATGTTTTCGGGTAGGACTTTTATGGCTGCAGTTTGTAGAGCATATCGGTAAAAGCTGTTTGTAAAGGTCGCCCGAACCCTCGGTGCTATATATTAATAGCGAGCGCCCCTGCGGCTTTAAAACGCCCCACTTGTAATATTTCAAGATATCGAATTCCAGGCGAACTTGAGAGTAATATGTCATTTTAATGGACTTCGAGACCGCTCGCGTATTGGTAGGAGAGTCTTATTTATGGTAGTTAATTATAATTTATTATTTTATTATCACGAAATTGATAGTAAACACAAATATGGAAGCGAGCAATACGTCTGTTGTGATTTTCGGTATCGTGTGTTTAAAGCAACTTATTCGGTGCAAGTACAATGTAAAACTTTAGCAAACATAAAGGAAATATTATTGTCGGTGTATATTTCTGTTTATGTCAACAATTCAAACTATTTTAATTTAGAATAAATGAAATATATGGAAAAATTGAAAGTGAAATGAAAAAAGTAAAATCGAAGGAAGTCAACGCTCGTTCACTTTACTATTTTTACAATTGCATCATTACACACTTTACACACTTTACAATTGCATCTAGTTATGTAGGTATACTAAAACGCATAAGCGTGTTGACTGTACGCTATTATCGATATATTTTTATGCATCAACTTTAATTTACTGAAGGAGTACAATACGCCATGAGTACCTACGTATTGTATGGCGGGAAGCGCAATCGATTGACGGGGTCAACGACACAGGAACTGACCTTTGAACGGCTCAGCTGATCGAACTGTGTTTAAACCGAAGCGTGCAACCTACGAGAGTATTTACGAAATTTTGTTGTTTCAATGAGATTTTCAACGGGAGGTGGCTCACCTGGCGTTTTCAGATTTACTGGTAGTGATACCTTTTGTCGGCAATTAATTACAGAGAACCATAGAACAATAGAACACTTTTAATAGGTTTTTTTAGATTTCTCCTTTGTTATAATTTGTGTATTTGAAACGCTATATCGCGTTTCAAACTTCTTTTACCTTGTTAAGACCAGTATGACATTTTTATATAGAATTCAAATTATTGTAAAGTACGTTATTGAAACTTTATAGGATATTAATTAAATGAATAAAGGAAAGGATGAATAGACGTTAACAGTGGATAACCTACTACAATTATAATATCAACGTTACACCATATCAACTACAATTATAATATCAAAATCTTTTTTACATTTGTTACTCTACTCATTATATTATTGCTTTAGACTCTTGGAGCATAAAACTGCTTATACATATAGTTATCCGTATTTGTTGCCCTCACACACTATTTACGTTCGTGTGTTTGATCACGTCAATTAATATCTGTACCTACAATGTCTCGTGTATAATTATGTTGTGTTCTTCTTAATCTCACTTGTCAGAACATGCGTTCTTGATACGCCGACAAATTTTAAACGCTCCCGCATTCGCTAAATGGTGTGTTTTGTGTTCTTGACAGTGAGGAAAGGCAGTAAATGTGGCCAATCAGTCAGACGGGAGGGGCTCGAAAGAATCAAATGCACAGCTTTGGCTCCCGGCCAGTGATGCGTAAAATAAGCTATTACAGAGTCCTTTTGTTGTCATCTGAAGTCGTCGGCTCATTTCCCTCGCTCCCTTCCGTCGAGACGCTCTGAGGAACCAGATTTTGTTTACTTTCGCCTCTACATAGAAACACGCAGGTCATCGTCTTTCATAATTAAATCCGCAAGTTCACCGCCCCACAAAATTTTCCTCGTCGCGTCCACGATTCCGATCTAATGCATCGCGCTATTTTTAGCGCGTCGCTATACGCATAATCCGCACCCCGGACGCCAAAAGTGAATTAAGGATGAATCATCTTATAAATCGTAAAACCTGTTACATAAATGTAGGTCGTTGAAAGTTCATACGACCGGTTGTGTACGTTATGAAACGATAACTACCTTGGATGTTGAACCGATCTTCCACACGCGAGGGATTAGGCTGGACTCCCCTGATATTTGTTTACTCTTAAATATACATAAGGGTCAGTACAGACTGCTTTAGTCTTTTATCGAGCTACATTTACAGGAAATTTCTATTACTATGAAAACAGATTCGTTAAAACTCAAATACCAACAAGCGAACAATAACATCAATTTTATATAACCGCACTTTTATCTGTGTTTTTTATCGTTACGGCCCAACTATGTATTTAAGTACAACTATGAATTGCATTATAAGAGGATTAGGCCAGTTCTTGCTTTACGTACGCATTCATTGTAATTCCGTACAAATTGGGTCATACCTACGCTACATACGTTAGGCTAATGCACTTTTTACACGTACAACATAATACTCGTATATTCTCATTAAATTACTTTATCGCAATTGAATACAATCGACAAGAAACCAGAGTCAATTTATATCACTCTTAAAGTTTTACTTAACTACCAAAATATTTTGACTCATGAAACATTAGGTACAGTACTTTCTATTATAAATGACATATAATACGATTCTTTATCTATAATATTTAAGATAATGATATAAGGATATTGTGCATGATACTTTTTTATAATTAGTACAACCTTGTAGTATAATTAGTTCTCTTCGCGATATACTTAACTACAGAATGTATTTTCTAGCGAAAGTTCGAAATAGGTCAGTTATAATTGGATTGTCATAATTAACAAGCGTTCGTCATTTTGCCATTAATAATCTCAGTGCCTCTGTCTGGCCAAATAACTTTATACATTCGAGACAAGAGACGGAAAAATGGCCAATTAATGAAAAATAGTAAGTATATAAATTATACTACTTCGTACTCAATGAAGACAATAATATATTATTAAAATTAAGAAGTGCCACAAATGGCAACTTGATTTGTTTGAAATTTTCTTAAAATCGGATAATTTAATAATAATCATAACCAGCACTGAATAACTTTTAAAAGAGGAAGTATTTGCATTGGTACCGGAGGATGTTCGTGGATGAGCGGCAGCTATGCGAGTGTCATGATTGAGAAACATGGTCGGAATGGTTCGGGCAACAGGCCAGCGCGGCGTCGCGGGTGAACGTATCGTTTATTGGCCTGACATTCTGTGATTTAATCGAACTCCATTGCAATTAATTTAGTTCCGATAACACACCGCGTACGCAACAAACACGATAGTTGTCTGCACTACAAAGGACCAGCGTCCAAGGCGATAGGTCATAATCGTGATTGGGGCTATTGAGAGCAAAGAGTACATGGCGCCAAAAGTTGGCGAGTGGCCCACTTTATAACATACGACGATTAAACATATGACGCTTTTCAATTTTGCTATTCTATGTCCATAATGTTCAATCAAAGTAAGCGTTTATCGTGTACCTACAATGGTGCATTATATGTAATTAGGCAGACCGCCCCGATATAGCATAGATTGTTACGAACGTGGCAAATTATACACCTGTTTTGAATGTCAATACCATTAATTGGTGAAGAGAGCCATTAATTGTTAAAGAAGTATATAAGAGTACCATTATTTGTTAAAGAAGTATATAAGAGTACCATTATTTGTTAAAGAAGTATATAAGAGTACCATTAATTGTTAAAGAAGTATATAAGAGTACCATTAATCGTTAAAGAAGTATATAATGTATTCTTCTGAAAGTAATGATGCCCCTTTGAATGCACAGCAACAATTCTGACAATTAACTGCAGATTGGGCCGATATCTTGGTACAACCTCAGACAATCACCTGTCCGCTAATCAGACAGAGGGTAAGGTCATCAGATATCGGCCAGCCAGATGGTGGGCAACATAACATACATGTATAAATTTCTAATTAGTCCTATTAGACACAGCAAATATCGTGTTAAATACACAGTTATTTTGGGTGGGAATCGAACCTACGACTATCACTTCACTATCGATTCACTAAGCACTAAAGCAAAGGGCCGGTCCACAAAATAAAATTACATTCAGATTAATATGTTCAAGTATAATAATAATCTTTGTAAATCCAACTTATACACATCTACATGGTTTCTAAAATATTAAGACTGCAAAATGCAATCGTTGCGATAAAGTTCACACAGCTGACTCACGCGGCAAATGGCGAATCAGTGTTGTTCGCGTGTTTACTGAAAAAAATCCCAACTTGAAGAAAGTCATAATACAAATATTATGTTTCGTGATTGCCTTAACCGAAAAGGCAAACTGTAACAGAAACACAGAAAAAAGGAATAAGAGGACAGACCAAACGAAATGTAAATTTTCTTTCGTATCTGTAAGCAACTTACTAACATTTGAGAGTAAACAGCACAGTTAATCAAACTCCGAGGAAAACGTTTGTTTACGAGCACGGTGCCCTAAAACGGGAATGTGAATGCCGGTATATTTTATTATTGTCTTCTCGCTTCTTTTACACACAGAAGTAAAGCCGTACGTTCCGATAAAAGTCGACCTAACAGAGTACATAAAATCTGATGGCGTCATAAAATGTCAAGCTGCAATTTTTCTGCTTTACATATTTACTTTTATTTGCATTCTTCTCTATATACTCTAACTACAGTAATAGTTCACGTCTTTGACATAAACTAAACTCCAATACCAAAGTGCTTTAAGCGCTTAATTTTTCAATCGCAAACACCATAAACGAAGGCTTAGTTAGGCATTCATATTTTTTGTCTCCTTTCGTTATTCGTAGCTATGTTAAAAAATACCAATGCGAGACCAAACAATTGTACTCAAAGGATTTTAAAAAGCATACGGCCTCCAAAGTATTTGACGGTTCAAAAGGCGAGACTTCCATTGAGTTTATATTTACAAGTTGAGACAACTTTTATATTAAATGTAAATAAAAATAAAAGTGAACACTTTTATAGCATACTAAGCCGTCGTAGGAATGGCTGCACATTCAATATTGGGACGTTTTATTAGCATACACGTTTATGATTATAACAAACGTCTTATTCTTTATACAGCTTTTTTTTGCAACAGAACTTCACTCTATTGATATTGATGCAAAGTGTTTGTTTGTCAGTTTTCGTCCTTTTCATACTGCCTGAATGATAGTATATATTATACCAAGTAGTATAGTATTATTCTCAATTTAAATTGGTATTTAAATATTTCAGTATATTTAAATACCAAATTAAATTGAGAATAATAATAAATATATCAGTACACAATCCAAGATCATATTTATAAGTGATTTGATGTGTGTGGGATTAATTATTAAATAATTGCTTCTTTGTGTTCAAAATCGTATTGTAAAGTATAAATCGCATTATAATCGTATACACGCCAAGTGATAAAAAACTTAAATACCGATAAAATGAAGCATCTTTTTTATAAAGCTTTCCATCATAATATATGAATGTGCAGTCAACAAACCGTAATCGATTCATCAACTTCTGAAAGTGAAATGTTCTTATAATTACTCAGTACACAGTAGTCACAACTGCGTTCATACTCGTATCTACTCTTGCAATGTAATTGAAACCACAGGATGCTGCCCATCAGCCATTCAGGAGCTTTTCTAAACTTATTAAGCTCCATATCAATAATCAATTTCAACTTTAAATGCAAACAATAAAGTTCATTTTTCAGAATCAGTTTAGTTTAACTTTTATGAGTGCGCACGATGCTAATGATTTATTGATAGAACACGCATAAAACCAAATGAAAGCGTGCTATGGTCGGTAATACAAGTAACGTATTGAACAATAAATGAGGGGGAAAATGTTTTGAAAAAGGCGTAACACAAATAAATAGCCATATGTGTAAAAATACAAATTTACACACAACCTGGTTCACATAAAAACAAACAGTTTACATATTTAGAACATTTTCCGTAAAATGCAATCGTTTGAAATAATTCTGTAAATCCATAACATCATAATTGCGAAGATAAGCATAAGTGAAAAAAGTTTCTTCCTGAAATATCTTACTGTTTACGTCATGTTACTGGCACTGCGCTTGAGAAACGTAATAAATCTAGAATGGATAAAAGTCTACGTTCGAGCAGCTTATGAAGCCACAAAATTCTCTTTATGGCCTTACCAACTGAAGGATAGCTATTCCAAATTTAGAGAAATGATTTATAAGATTCGGGGTGTTTTTAACAACGGTTCAAGAAACTTTTTATAGCCGCCATCATTCCGTCAATCAATGCATTTGGGTTTAAGAACTCAGTGAAACGCACGTTTGTGAGCTGTAAGCTCGTCTTAGAATCTAGGGTTGTCAACTATTGTGTTTAAACGTTAATATAACAAAATATATGTATATCTTTGCAACGTTTATTCTCATTAAGTATTATGAATAGTCGATCTACATTTTATATTTCAGGTTCTAATTTTTGGATTTCAACTACTTCACAATGTTATGTACGCTTATAAACTTTGTTATACTGTAACGGTATACTGTAACTTGTTGTCTGTAACGGTATAAGATGACATCTCAGCAAAAAAAAAATACTTTAATTATTGTCTTTATCATGTTTTACGTAAATTAAATAAATTCTCATACAATGTTAAATCTTTGTTCAACATTATATTGTAGTGACTTACAAAAAAATATAATTTCAACATTTTTATTGTTTCAATGCTGGACACGGGTCCGCAAAAGGTTGTGGGCCGTCGTGGACCATGCTGGCCAAGTGCTTAGTGATAGACTTTACACACCTCATTAACATTGTACTTGTATGTTTTATATGCGACTGGCCTCGTGGTCGAGCGGTTAGAGATCCTGACTGTGAAACCGGAGGTCGTGGGTTCGATTCCCATCCAGAACAAACATTTGTGTGATGAGCACATTTGTTTGTTCTGTGTCTGGTCGTAATAAAAATATCTATATAAGTATT
>DWQT01002842.1:0-13407 GCA_018244895.1 Myscelus amystis hages | reverse complement strand
AGCCTTCCTCGATAAATGAGCTATCTAACACTGAAAGAATTTTTCAAATCGGACCCATATTTCCTGAGATTAGCGCTTTCAAATAATCAAACAAATTCTTCAGCTTTATATGTTAGTACAGAAGTATAGATAACGTCATTAAATTTGACATTACCTGTTCTTGCCCAGTGCGCTCTTAGCGACATCTGGGTTCTCAGTGAGCATGTCGGAGGTGAGGTTATTGTACATCTCCGCCGTATTGTCTGCCTCCTCTTGCTCTTTCGTTATCTGGTCGAGCTGTTTCTTCTCGGTCGCCTTTCAAACAAGATTTACATTATTGTTTTAGAGTGAATCCTTTTATGTTGTACGCACTAGGTTTCTTTCACCGATTATCACTTTTCCACCAGCGGGCCCACTGGAAGATATTTCAGTATGGAATAAGTAGTGCCCTTGTACAACTGTTCAGTATTCATAATTGTTTGTCAGTACTGTGTGTACATAAATAAATTTAAAAAAAAGGTTGGTGAAATCAAAAACTGCAGGCATAACCAAGTAATGCTTTACCATAGACATTAATTGGTATATATTGACGACACTTGTTTTTATTACGGCCAGGGTGGCGTAAAGGCCGGATAAATTGTTATGTTCAGAAGGTGTTTTCAATAAAACTGCCGACTTAGTTTAATTACATGATTGTACATCGGTCCAATATGGTGTTAGCTCTTATGAACATTTGTCACAGCTCCATTGCATTTATTTGGATTTTAGATTGGACCCAAGTTCTCACCAGCTGGTCGGCCTGCTACTAGATGGTCTGGTGAGCTGTGGAAAACAGCAGGACACCACTGGTTTCAGACGGCCTAGGACTGGATTCAGGGGGGCCGATTAGGGGCGGCCTATGTCTAGCTGTAGACTTCTAAAGGCTTCCAAGCCTGGTAGATGAATGGACTCACCAATGCTTCGTTATAGCGTAAATTGGCCTGTCCCAGTCTGTACCGACAGTCCCTCTCAAGCTTGTCCAACTCACTGGCGCGGGCGTCCCTTGCTTTTATTGCCATCTGTTGAATACGAATACCCATCAGCAACTTACTTATATACCTTTCGTTAATCGTCAGTTAGTCAAAGTATCTGTCTCTTAAAGTAGAAGTTCGATTTTGCTTAAGTTGGGAAATATTGGTATTTGGAATACAATCCCTAACATGATTGTTAATGCTTTTCCACGGCTAAATGAACTGTGGCTTTAAGACAGCAATAATGATTAAGGGAAATATAATATGCATGTTCTAATAGTTATGTTCTCATATACCATGTAAGCCGCTTCCGCTTTCATCCGCTCTTCCTCTGCAGCCTTCCTCTCCTGCACCTGCTGCTCGAGCCACGCATTCTTCTGCGCCGCCATTATCTTCTTCCGTTCGTCATAATTAAGATCTTCCCCTTCGAACCTGATTGAAACGATATCCTTTCACGTTGTAAATACTCTGATAAACAAAGCTCTTTTATACCATTAATTAACATTTGAAGTGATAACATATAATAATGCAGGCGCATAATCAGGATTATCAGGGGTAAATAAGTCAGATCAATATTATTTGTTAAAGAGACTAAGCGTTTCGAATGTATTAAATTAGGTTTTATTAATGAAAATACGGGGCTCACTTCTGTGCGCTGGACATGCCAACAGGCGTATCATCGGTCGCGCGTGGAGGCAGTTGCATCTTGAGTATGTCGGGGTTGTTCAGATCATACTCGCGTCTGTCTTCCAACCGTTGGTACTTTTGACGGTACGCATCGATTTCTGCATTTATACGCCGACGTTCCTGACAATAGTCGTACACATGTAATATCAGTTTTTACAGTGTGAAGTATGTCTTTTGTATAAACTGGTTACATTTGGGAAACGTGATATTAAAGCCAATGAACACTATATGTATAGTGCTTAGGATTGTAGAAACCTGCATGTATATTAAGGAAAAGTAGTAATATGTGTATATAGTTTAATTTGTATGTTTGTTAACTAGTACCTAACCCTAGCAAGTGGTACCTATTAAATGATTAAACAATATCAGACATCTAGACAACTATTAAAATACCTCCTGTTCTCTAGCTTCAAGGACGACAGCCAAGTTGCTGTCTTTAATCATCTGCTTCGCGAATGCCAAGTTCTTTCGATCCTGCTCCTCCCGTTCAGCTCGTTTCTCGGCCACTTGGCGTTCCAGGAACGGTAGGTCGACCTGCGTAACCCAGAATGACAATAGTGTTATATGCAATTCTGTTCAGTCAGTGATAATAGTGGCCTTGGTTTCAAAAGGCCCTAATGATAAAGATTATTTTATACGTGTTTCAAATTAACAGAATATTTATATTTTAGATATTTCAACAAATATCAATTTGAGAAATAAACGTGAAACGTGAAAGACAGCTTTAAACCCTACAGAATCAATGATATCCATTCAATTCCATTACATTTAAATCGATAAACTTACGCCAATTTTTCTATTTCTCGCATTGAAAATCCTAGATCTTCTTTCTAATTCGCATTGTCGTCTTCTCTCTCGATTTTGAGATTCCTTACGATCTTGCTCGTTAGCAATTTGTAATTTCAACATTGCGCTGTAGCTTTGTGTTTAAAATAACGATGAAAACTTTTATAAAGCAATAGTATGTAAAAAATATGTCTTCCACTGCAACATCATATCATTTCATTTATGGATCTAATAGAATTCGTTGTCATGGTTATCTATTGTTATATTTATATCTACTCGTATATTTTGAACGGATCAATTATAAGACGGTAGAAAAAAAGGTTAAGGTATCTCATTGTCAATTTCTATTTTGTACGGACAATAAACTCTTATCATCTGAGTTAAAATCTCTACATTCGTATAACTATGATCTATCTTCTTTTCTTTTCTTATTTATTGTCCATTTTATTTTCTGTTTAACACAAAGGTAGGGAGATACTGGCGAATAACACAGCCTCCTATTAGCATTGTGCCCGCCTTTTATCCCTATTTTGGTATTGTAAGGATGTAAAATAACTATTTAGTGATACAGGAAAATGGTCCTATTAAACACACAAATGTTATTATCATACAGCGATTGTTAGGCTGATATCCGCTTTGATTTAATTCTATAGCAAGTAGTAGAATAATTTATCAGCTGGCAACACTGAAGTTGCGGTGTTGTGCGTCGTTACAGCGTCGCCGTACTTGTGTAGAACACGCACACATGCTGCGGGGTTCACGTGTTACTCCGCTCCGCTCAATCGCTTACTCACTCTTTCCTTGAGCTAACGTCGCGAGGCCTGTGTACGGCGTATTTTATCCGTGCGTAAATCATATAGATTCGCGCGCCCAAAAACAATTCGGCATTCCGCCCAGTGATTCTAAAATTTTTTTAGTGTTGAAATATTTTTTTACTACGTTTAAATGGTTATTAAACCAGACCTATGTTGTGTTGTGTGACGGTATGATGACGAGTGTGCTGAAGAAATCCAGAGGCACTAAGGGAAAATCTGAATCCATGCAAGAAGATCTACCCTCGAGATGGGCGAGCGGGTCCCGAGGACACAAGACGGAAGACGTGGCGAAGCTGATCAAGTACATCGATGACAATGTTATTGGAAAAGGCAACTCGTTCTGCGGGCCCTATGGACGAAGAAAAGGTAAGAATTTTTCAAAACATTTTTTTTACTTACTTCATTGCAATATCATTACAATGATAGCGATGAAGATAATATTTTTTACTTATTTTTTTAAAAAAGATCTAAGTAGGAAAACTATTTTCCACTGGATTTCCAATACAAATTTTCGTACAAAGAAGTTTCGTTGTTAGCTGTATTTATCCCACTAATGGGCATAATAGGGAACATTGGACATGATGAAGACTCTGTACACTCGGTCACACGAATGGAATATTCATATGCCTTTACGTTGATTCACTATTTTAAAAACATGCCGGAGGGGGGAAAATTGTATGTTTTGGCTGCTAATGTTACCATCCGGTTATATCTCGCGCTATTCACGTAGATCTTTCGGTTTATTTTTGTTTTACGGAAATGTTCCATGTGTCGCGCATATATATGAAGTTCAGGTTACGTACGGTGATGCACAAATGCGCTATTGTTGTGTTCAAGGTCGTGAAAATTTATACCTTTTACGAAACAAATTTGACAAAGTAAAATTTCTAATCGGAATTTACATTTTTAATTTCAAGGCCTGTGTGCTCAATAAAGGTTGCTCGAGCGCAAATGATTAGCAATATTAATTTTGAACATAAAATATTTTGCAGTATTGAATAATTATTTTAATAATATGTCATAGGACTTATTATCCATAGGTAGCTAAATACTGTTAAATATAGGTATAAAATATGATAGTATGTAGTACTTATTCGCTTCGTCTAATCTGTAATCGATTCCAAATGGAGCTGCATTAGCATAAATAGTTGTTTAAGTGTTTGTGTAAAGATCGGATGTGTCCGTTTAGCATAAATACTATGAAGCATAATTTTCAAGTTTGACTACATACTTTACTATTTTCTGTCAACAGAAACTTTAGATTTTATAACTGGTAATTACAATTCGTTTAAACATTCCCGAAAAACTAACTAGGTACACTTTAGGTTATCGGCTGTATACGTTGAATGACGGTTTCAGAATTCATGACAGTTTTTCTCTCTGTCTCTCTCTGTTATTTGTGGTCCCGCATATCTTCAAAACGAACTTCATAACAAACTTTTATTTTATTAACGAAAATAATACAAATCCCCCGCATGTTTAACCAACATTGGTGTCACAAGAGCAGTGGGCGCGAAAATAGTTATTAATCGTCCGTTGGCATCGTCCTTCGTCTAATTTGGCGTGATGTTCAGATATTGGCACAGATAACACACAGGCGCCATGCTGTTTTACTGATGTTCACGTGTTTGTGCTATCGCTGTTACATAATAACAGGGACAACGATAATTTATAATATGGTGTGCTCTTTAATTTGGACGTATTTAACGGTAGCTTTATTGTCGGTAAACAACAAAAGTAAATATTGGTGTAATGTGTTATATTTAAAGGCAATTTAACAGCGACACACATATTAGAAAATTCCACATGAAAAAATAGGAATAGAATATAAATATAGCAAAAATAGGAATACAGTTATCAAAGCATCTAGATAGATTTTTTAACCATAAAATGTATTCATTTAATAAAAGAATCTTGTGTATCATTAAAAAAAAACTACATATGCTTATGTTACATTACTACGGTTTTCTAGTGTACAGTATAATTAGAGTATTGATATGAACCTAATTAGGTAATATTTTGTTCAGAGGAATAAAATATAAGAACATTTTTTTATGATAATTAAGATTATTGATAATGGTTAGAAAATAAAATGTTATGAAAGCTATAGGATTATAATTAGTAATTGAATTGATAAGACGTGGAAGTTTTGGAGATCGATCAATCATTTAAGATTGATAAATCATTATATCTTTGACATGATTCTCTGCGTTCATTTTTTAGAGTAAGAGAAGCGTATGTCGTACTTTTCCTCATACGATTTTGAGAACAAAAAAACAGAGAAAGCTATTCGCTCGAAAAAACAGGTTTCGAAGGCCGTCCCGCCTTGTGAGGGTAAAAACCTGGACAGGATTTTTTACAATACCAAAACTGAAGTCAATAACTCCCGCGAGATTTGGGCTTTTGGTGTATCTTTAAAGTAGATTTGTAATGAGTTCTAATGTTTGAATTTATTACCGAGGAGAACTGAAGTTTTCTTAGGATCTTTTTGGGTCCGGTAAAGTATTAGCATCTGTATTTCTGATTTTCGTTTTTAGCCAATTTTAAAATTTTCACAACTGCATACAGGCGTAATAATGAAGCAATTTTATCACGTAAAACACATACATAAATTAACGTTCGGTTTATTTTGACGTTCTTACGTCATTTTATTTCGTAAAACATTTGGCTAATTTAATATAAAAAGATTTGAAATTATTGTTTAACTCATTACCAAAATGGTCCTTCGAACCGGATATTTTATTAGTCAATATCATTAGTAACGAGATTTGTACCGATACCTAAGGTCAAAATGGCATAAAGGTGATCTAATCGTTCTAAGCGCAATTTCTTCCTGATAACCTTTGTGTAGTATGTGCTGTATATAGTAGGGGCTTAGTATAAAATAAATAAAGTCTCATATTACCAGTGTACATTTAGTAAAACGAGACAAGTATTTTATTTGCGCTCCCTGTCATAGTACAAAGGATGTACAACTCGTGTTACAATACAAATGTCATGATGTATTAATTTAATGAATCGTGGACACGGAAGCGACGCCATTCAGCTACTCGTCGTGCACTGTTTTATTAACTTATTCAGCTATTAATTTATTTAATGTAAACTTTATAAGTTATATTATAGTAAAGAACACAAGGCTACACTTTTTTACTAATCGCAATGTAAATTTAGCGATGTATTACGATATAAATTGCATGTTTGAAGCAGATGTTCGAGGCACATGTTATCTTATCTGCGATGTGTTAGTGGGGCGCAGATGATAGAGCGATATAATATGTAGATGATTGACAGGCAGCTACCGGTCTGTAAGTTGTTCTGTAGAATCTCTCACAATAATATATTATTCCTCCAGTCATTTCTTCACATCGTTGAATACTTTTACCTATTTCATATTTTTATAAAACTTTTTATAAAACTGTGAACAACGATTGCTTTCCCCTAATGTTAGCACTGGCTTGGAGGTCAACGACCCGGTTTCATAGAGCTACATCAAAGCGCCAAAATTCATAGCCACTGTTAAAGGGGCTGAAATAAGTAATCTTTTGACTGAGCTTCGTCCATTCATGACCCTACTTCTTAGGATCCTAAGGGATCTCGAACCATTATTGCCCGCGTCTTAGAGATTTCGTTTGAAATTTTTCCGCTATTCCCGCCTTAGCAGTGTAGCGATAGCATATGTATGTATGTATGAATATATAGTCTATTGAATGTCAAACTGGGCGATAAGTTAGTTATAATGCCACGATATTGATGAAAGACATGTATTGAGGTCTGTTTACGTATAGACTTATTAGCATCTTATGATTCTTAAAAATGGATTCTAAGTTAGTTTGGAATAAAGGAATAGTCCTAGTGGAAAAGGCTTATGTTCACCAACTACTAATGTCGACGGATAGTGATGAAAGAAGAGAATAACATAATATATGCAACTGTCATGTTGTGTGCAATTGCTTGGTAATAAAATTGTAACGTGGCAACACCGGCACCTCTCTGGCAACATTACCAGCGTTCTAAAGCTAGTCTTCAAGCGAGTCCTAAAAAGCTATTAAATTTCTACGTGAGCCCCACGTAACCGTGTTAAATAATTTATTTCTTCTATGAAAAAGAAAATTAATTTATTACGACAAATAATAATTATTGTACACAGTAAGTGAATGCTGACGTTGCTATTGGATTTCTCTGAAATTGAATTAGAACGTGTAATTCTGAGAATACGATATTTGACTGTAACTTTATGGACTGAACCACTTTCCAGCGTTACACGATAAAGTTATAAAAGAACGAACAGGACTGGTTAAATTATAATAACTTAATCTTTTATATTATACATTGTGTATATAAAAATCCCGTGACATAATGTTTGCTAGGCGAAGTTTTCTTCTTTAAAAAACTTTGACTTTGTAATTTAACAAATTTAAGATCAGTAATCAGTATAAAATCTATCCTATCTCTCAAGTTGGACCAATTTACACACGTGTGCAAATTTTCAGTAATTCTGGTAGTCCATTGATAATAAACACTGACAGGAAATTATGTACATAGATATTAGTGTTCTGTTGTTTTACTTATTAAGTATTATTCCGATACAGCGTATATAAATGGTGACAAATGAATGCTAAGCTATATTTATGTACTCGTAAATAATCGAGTTGAATAAATGAGTTTACGAAATATGTTTATTAGCTCGTGTCTATTGTACCCACTCAATATCGGTCATTATCAGGCACGTGGCACACCACGCGGGACGTCATAACCGCATGTGCTGCTAACAATGTGGTACTATTGTTTAAAACGACGAGTGAGTAATTAATCTATTCAACAATAATAATTATGAACAAAATACCGCAAACACTCGACGCGTCCTTCTGTCTGTATACAGTGTAATGTCATCTATTATGTAACTTTATTTACATTGCAGTTTTAAAATCGAATATCTAAATTACCATTGATTGCTTTGTGAGAATACGATAATTAAACGTAAATTAACTTTGGCAGAATTAGGTTACAATTCGTGCCTTAATTCTTGTATAAGCTACGAAACGCCATTTTGAACTGATTCTGAATTTGTTACAACTATGCTTGACTGAGCGAAGGCCCTTAGTAACTAACAGTAGACAGGAATCTTTATATAATCCGAATTCGTAGGCATGACCTTGCGTGCTATCTGTTCTCCAATTTCGTTTCCATGCTGAATATTGAATATCTACACACGTATATGATACACAGAGATTGAATAATACATAAAACATGCGAACGTTAGGTATCTCAAACCCACGCTGAAAAATATGTGAACTTGTTTTTTAAAAGCATTACTCGATTCTTCGTCGTATAATAATTTGATCATTGTCATACGAAAGCGATTTACATACAATTCCATTTGCGTTTTTAATGAAGAACGGCGTAAGTCAGACTCATTAACGATCCGCTATATACTAGCGCTATGTACATGCATGTTTTAATTTACATCCTTTTAATGGTCATATTTAAGTAGCAGTAAGTGTTTGAATTCAGATCTTTTAGCAATATTTCTGATTTGGGAATCGGGATTTGTAAGGTAGGACTTAGAACTTATGTCCACAAAAAATGATTTTGAATCTTTCAGTAAAAATTGTACACGGTATGATTAGCATTTAAAGAAATAGCATGGTTATACGAATATGTAGGGGCTTGCGGTATAAGAAATTATTTTGAAAACTACCACAAATCTAGGCATGTGTAATAAAAATTTCGTCACAATCAGCTCCATAATTTTTTATTTAAATCTTTTCAAACACAATTTTAGATCATAATAAAAATTATAGTAAAAACACTAGACTGTACTAGAGGCAAGATTTGGATTGCATATGTCATATATCGTATATACGAGTACGTAGCATATGCACGTTGGAGGCGGCACGTGCGAGCTGTCTGTCACTAAACCTGTCAGTCACTTGGTGTCTCGGTCGATCAACATTTACGTATATGGTGGATATATTGACGCAGTATTGAAAATATGCTGCCACTTTTAAAGTATAAATGCCTGATATACTTACACCGCGCTGAATATTGTAATGGGTAACCCGTCCGCATAGAAAACTAAATCGCATAGAAACAATAAAAATGTAATATCAAGTTTTCATTTTCATGTAATGGAACTGACACCGGGTTCTTAGTACTAAAAATGCCAAAGCTAGTTGGTCATTCAGCCAAGACTAAATCCTATAATATGTACTAACCCTGAATTATAGGCAGAATAATGTTATAAATAGCCTCAGTAAGATTAATCAATCTTATCTCTCTTTAAGCACACCTACATGTAGTCATGTGTACATAATTTGTATATTTGAATTTTCATTGTTGGTTAAAAATATCTATACTTTTTAAATTGCAAAGTATTACCAAGGTAAGTTATATTTTCCGTTTAAATGCAGTGTATACATATATATTGATAGTAAAGGATATGAGTCTCCAAATGGACAGTACTTGTTGCATAGCAACGCAAATATACAAATCACAAGGTTTTAATCGATGGTCAGTTATCCCTAGAAAAGGATTCCTAATATTTTGTCTATGGTTGAATTAGTATAAGGGGAGGTACGAGCAGTATATTACAACTTGTGAGCCGAATTTAAGAAAGAAATATACATGTAATTTTGAAAATTTTTTAAAATACGAGTAGCAAGATACATAGATATTTTATATAGATATTTTATTTCATATAAGTATGTATTCAGGTTGCTTTGGATTTTATCGATGTAGGTACCTACCGTTGATTGATGCGACGTACATTTTATGAAGTATTTCAAGTGACTTGTGTATTTTGGGACGCCATTGTGACGTAAGCGATTAACAGCCTAAAATAAATTTGCTCATTACCAGCTGTCCAATAAATGAACTTCGTGCGTATAAGTCATCGTTATGTCAATTATAATTAACGCATGTAATTATTTCTTTATTGAAACAATATATTGCTACTGACAAGCAATTAGTTACATTAAAAACTAACGCTAACGCTATCTAGCTGTATATAAAGTGACGAACGAACCTTAATGGTTATTAGACACGCATATTTTAATGGGGAAAACGCGATTAGATCACCCCACGAATAGGAGCGTTTCCCGTTGTCCGAACCTTCCATGCGTGGGTTTGAGTTGAGATATCGCAATGAAAACAAACAGACATAATTGTACCTATGTACGTATGTATTTTGTATGAAACTTAAAGTGCTTGTTATGATTTTTAAATTGTAAAAAGCTCTATTTTTCATGAAAATTCACATAACTGGTTAATAAAGAGATACATAGATGGTGGAAAGATAAAGGATAGCGTACGCTTCTCAGGCTTGAAACAATTTTCATTAAATCAGCGTAACTGTCGTGAAACGAAACAGACACGCAATTACTTTCGCATTTATAATAGTATAGATGTTGCGTCAGCTAAAGCCTAGCAATATTTCAAAATAACACTGAATAATGGTTTAAGATTAATTATATTACTAGATAAAATAGCAGTCATTATAAAACAGTCGTACGTTCATAAATAACGAGTAATATTTTTAAGGGTAACTCTGTTACAATAGGTTAGTTTGTATATACGAGTAACTGGAAGGGTAACGAAGTAATACCCACGATTAACGTGAGTGGTACGCGTCATAGACAATGCAGCTCAGTTCGCGCATGACACACGTAGTGGCATTGAGATCGGCTAATTTGTAATGCAACAGACATCAAGTGCTCACAACCGCGTTATACGTATATACGTTGAGCTGAAAATGAATGTGTATTCGTAGAGGTTGAGAAAATGCACGGAATATAGAGGTACGAAAAGAGTATAGAAATATAGAGGTACGAAAGATAGAGTAAGGAATATTAAAGTAAAAAGTATGATTATAATTCGAGTTCGTAAGAAGTATTCGATTTTTGAATACTGAATTTGGGCCTTACAAAATGAAACTGAGTATGATCTATAAATATATATACGTATACATATGTGTATCACTCGAATGTGACTGAGTCCTTGTTGAGCTTCTTTGCTATTTCACTGTATGAAAGTATGCGCGTAATATCAAATAGGTTCTTAAGGACCGGTTTGAAAATCTCAAGGTAAAGTTTTAATTAGGCTACTTGTAACTGAATTAGAAATAATATGGGAACTACCTGTAAGAACGTCTTGTTTTGTTTCGAAGTACAGAAATGGGTTTTTGTACGAAAAACAAAAAAGACGAATTGATAAGGAGCTTAAAATATCAAAGTCAGACAACAATATTGCCAATGAGTAGCGTCACCTTCATAATGCAATTTGAAACTTTGATAAGGGCCTTTGTTTTGACAGGTCAATAATATCTGTGTATGCGGGCTTACCTGTTTATAAAACCTAGACTGTATGAAAGTGTATTATTGTATTATTCAAAAGTAAAGATGGTTTTAATTTTTTAAGAGGCAATCACATTTATTTTATCAATAAGTTAAAGAATTGAACAACGTAGCGAATATTGGCTTGAAGTTTGGTAGTGATTGCAATTAGCAGACATATTTATCATATGATCAGTTTTATTAGAGGTCAGTCAATTTTGTTGCGCCCGCTTGTATCGTCTTCCAGTGAAAACAATTTGACAAATATTCGTTTATATTTTTAATCTGTCCAATATTCTTCTTTCTAATCTGTTCCTTATTCAAAATGCTTCGCATTATTCAAATGATAGGATTAGCGAAACACCCGAGATCGTGTAAACTGTACGGTTCTTATCTAAACGTCGGCCTTGTACATAGTACGAGTAGGTACAACTTGTTACTAAGTTACCGTGTATTATATCGAATTACTATGTCGAGGCTCGCCTGTCCAATCTCAAGGGAATGTTGAACTCGGGAAATGTCATCGGCTAGTTAAGGGTACTTCATATTAAACGTACTAATGTTGTAGTTTTAAGAGTTGGTTTTTTAAATTGTGTCATATTTCAACTGTCAGATTTACTGCTATTACTTTACAAAACATGGATTACGATCATTATATACATACATTTGAATGCAAACTCTGTTTATATCTTGGAACTAAAAGTAAAATACCAATTTCAATAAGTACCTATGTAGGTATGCGTTTTTTTTAATTTTTGTTTGCTAACGAAGTTAATAGTATAATAGTAATAACAATATATTGGGACTAAAAGGCACACTATCATCTAATCTCCAACTAGACAGGGCCTAGACTACAGTGCCCGGATAATAGGTAAGCTACATCTATGGAATACCACAAAATATTCGTGTTGCGTGTCTGTTTGTCAAGGTTTATTAATATAACCTGCAAATTAGATAATACGGATGATATAGGAGCATTAATAGGTAGGAAGTGATGTATTAACACCAATTACACGCCAACAACAGTGTGTAAGGTAAATAAAAATGATATACATAAATGTTTACAATAGACTTGAAGTCTACTGTCTCGATGACGGATACGTTATTGATACGACTTCAGTACTTGTGTTTTACGTGATTTGATGAGTTTCGCCACGAAGAGCATTTACGCGTCTAATTTCGGCCTGACCCAGTCATTTGTGGCGCAGGGCCGTTTCGCGGAAGTCCAGAGATTTTTAGCGAATTGATTCATCTTAGAGATTCTTCATTGTTTGACATGTTATACCAGGTCAGGGCGTAGGGATACCTACTGTTACGTACTTCGATTAAATCTTGGATGTTTTCATAGACAGTCAAAAGGATCAAGAACGAAATTTGTATATGTAATATTCGTTCACCGTCTTATTAACTGTGTGGTATTAAGTGCGAATGTTAATTCGCGTCCGTGCATTGTAAATTGGGTGTCATTGGAGGCTATTTCTGTTCTGTCTCATTCAAACAAATTCGTATTCAAATGGCCGTTTATATTAAACTCTCCACATGTCTTTAAAACCTTCAGAGTTATTTATGATATTGTTACATTACAATACTTTATATTATGCTTTACATATGCGTTAGTCATTTATCTTTTTTTTATATTATATTAAGATAATTTCGAACCAGGAACTACTATAGCAATGGGACTGTTAGTGTGAATTTTATAATTAATAGGTATCAAAAGCAAGTCTACCATAGCCTGAAGGGCGCACAAAGCCGAAGTATGATAACTGAAACATGACTTTCATTAAGTGTATGTATGTA
>DWQT01002841.1:0-13409 GCA_018244895.1 Myscelus amystis hages | reverse complement strand
CCACGAGGCCAGTCGAATATATGTATGTATGTATGTATGTATGTATGTACATATGCAGTCACATTTCGTAAGTGTTATAAAAACGAACCGCTTCAGACAAAATTTAAAATGAAGATGAGTATACGAATGTATTAACAGACAAAAGATACCAAGAACTTAATATTGAGTAACATTTAGATGGTTCGTAAAGTGCTACGTATGTATCATGATTACATCTATCTATCTATATATTAGGATATTTACAGCGATATATTGACTCATCACGATATCTCTAGAAACAGAAGACCTAGAGACTTGAAATCTTGATAGGAATATTCCTTTCGGCGAGTAGAAGTCAGTTAAGAACGGATTTTACGTAATTCCTCCTGTAAGGGGGGTTGCGGGGGTGTTGATTATAATTTATATAGCAAAGCAACGTTTTCCGGGTCTGCTGGTTATACGTGATAATGGATAATCCTTGTATCAGAATGTAGATACGTTAACCACTACACCAAGGAACTATCGAAACTTTAATGTATAAAAATAAACAAATTCATCCACTTTAATATACTATTTGTGGATTGTAAGTTAAGCTTTTGTTATGCGGTTTTAAAGCGTGAAATATTTTTCACATCTGTTTCTGAATGTTACGTAATATTACGGTGAAGCGGTATTCGTTCAAGATAGATAGGCTTTGTTCAGCGTATCTCAGTTGTGTCTACATTTGAAAAATAGGTTTAAGCGTGAACTAGAACGGAAAAGTATTAGTGCCAGTAGTAGTAGAAAAAGTAAAGACTAACACATTTATTTGCACCAATATGGATACATAAAGATTTTAGAGAATTATAATAGTTTAACATTAATTTATTATACACTAAATTTCCTGCTATCTTTGGAATATCTAAATTCCTTTACCACATTTTTACTTATTGCCATTAAGACATTCTGAATTGCAAAGCGTGCGAAGCCACGCGCGAAAGCTAGTTATACATATAAACCTTCCTCTTGAATCACTCCATCTATTCAAAAAAACCGCATCAAAATCCGTAGCGTATTTATATAGATCTACGCATACATAGAGACAGGAAGCGGAAAGCGACTTTGCTTTATACTCTGTAAAGATTCGTTCATAGCGTATCACTTTTGGCATCGGTTGTACCCGCTACCATCAAATCATTCGTTCGTTCATCGTCAATGTTCAGTTTCACTGAACTAATTGGGGGATAACGTTCACCATATAACACTCAGGGTACTGCACATTAATGACTGTAATAAATCCCAACCTCCCGTGTTGCGAGCTTTTAATTAAACGCCGTTCCTTAATTATTCCTTTAACGCGGGTAATCCCAATATTTAGAGGCGAGTATTTGGTAAATATTTCTGCGCGATGTTAAATACTGAATGTAGACTGCTAGATTCATGACTCTAAGCCATGCAAAAGCGGCGATACCTTTAAAAATACATGGTGTTCATTATTTGTATAATATGAATGGATGTTACAATTTAAATCTGACTTAAATTTTGATATGAAATTTTAATCTGACCCAAATTTGGATATGAATTTGAATTTGACTTAAATAATATGAATTTGAATTGGAAAACTAATGAATAACCACCACCAAATATCTTCCTACATAGTTGCACTTAGCTGCAATACTATCATTTTTGTTAATTTCCTCCATTGTAAGAATAGGAGTGGTTTCGTCAGCTAAAATATAGCATACCGCATTTCGGTTTTTCACCTCTTCACATCAAATCACATAATATACATATAAAAATGAATGTATGTCTGTATGTCCTTTATAGAATCGTAAACTATGCATTTGATCATGCGATGATCTTTAGCAAAGTTGCTGTGCATCAGCCCACGAAGGTTTCTGAGCTGGTACGAACAACTTACTACAGATGGCGCCACTGTTTTTCCTTGAAATGTATTTTAGCTGATGGCGTAGCAACGCGCGCTGACTACAGCTATTTTGAAATATATTTCATATGTGAGAAAAACGGTTGACGCTTTGCTACCATTTTCAATGTTCTTTCTTACAACGTCGACATTTCATCGTCACAAAGGGGTGATTTCTCACTGGCCCGCCCCGTTTCAGTAGAAGGCGGTACGTATGTCGCTTAGCGCTTTTTACCGCTTTATACTCCTTACAGTTTCTCTAAGACACATCGTTGCGCTGAAAATAAAGCATTTCACTTTACTTATATGTTTTTATTGCTTATTTTTCTTATGAAACAAGGCTCATATGGTTTTAATATAATGGCACATGGAAATAAAGACTCGATTCCACGTGGCATTGGTTTATATTATTACTAAAGGAACTCACATATTACTGCGCACTTATGTATCTATCCTGAAGGCGAAGAGTTTAAGGCTATAATCTTATTCAATGCTGTCAGATAAAGATAGATAAAAGATAGGTGAGATAATGAAGATCCCTTTGAACAAGAAAATGTTTTGGAATGCTATACCTATATATAATAATAATAATAATAATAATGGACGGCACATAATGTGAACGGGCCGGTCAGAAAAATTCATGCATCGCGGTCAGTCAGCTGTACACTGACCGCGGAGACACCATGAACCTAAAACCTGCTCTCGTAATTTTAGTTTACTGAAGCCAATAAGATGATAATGTTAGCAAAATAAATTGTGTTTCAGCAAGTAACTCCACATGCTGTAAAAACAACATTACAACTAATAAAGACCATAAAGGCATAAAGTATCACGGAGTTAATACTCGTCAGAGTACATTACATACGATCCATTAGACGGCCGGTAACGTGAAAAAAATGTTGAAATACGAATCACTCTCTACTAAAATAGAACGTCTGAGATGTGTCTGTGCGAAGATTAAACTTAATTAATAATGACTTCGAAAAACATTTCGGCTTATTCGATCGCAATTAATTCTGTCTGTGTGTTTTTGATGTTTGACAAAAGAAATGTTAATCCGCTTGAAGTTATACTGCCATATTTCATTTTAAACAACACAATTGACTTATTACAAGTTCCTTAATTTAAATCAGTATTGAATTTTGTATTATAATTTGCAATTATTACGTATCTGTTTGCTAAATATTTGGTTGATGGTGAATACTGATAATATTTAACAATATTGCTTCGCTTCGCTGTAAATTCCACTGCGGAACACACTGGGGCTAGTTTATGTAAGTAAAGGCTTGAAGTATAATCGACAAAGGCTTTAGTTCGAACTTCGAACTGATGATGATGATGATGATCGTGAAGATTATGATGATGATGATGATGATGATATGATAGTAAAATTATTCGTCACATACATACATACATAGCCATCACGCCAGGTCCCTAACGGGGTAGGCAGGGCGCACCGAGTGCCAAATATCTCTGTCCTTACAAACCTGCCGTGCTTCATCCACATAACAATAGATAGTTGTGGCGCGAATCGTGCAGCGAACGCAAGGCTAGTATCGGTGGGAATCGAGCGAGCCATTTTAAAATATTTATAACCATCTCAAAAGCTTGTCTGCCTGCGTATTTACGTTCGACCTCGCCGCTATTAACTGCGTATCGTGGTTTGATTGAATCGCGCTCAACGATATGAATAATTTTCTTTTTTTAATAGCACAACAATGATCTTTTTATATGTCAGTACTAGCTGCTGCCCGCGGCTTTGCGCGCGTTTAATACGGAGTAAAACAATTCTCCTTTCCCTATACCGTGAAAATTTCCTGCTATCTTTGGAATATCTAAATTCATATTATACTGTTTTTACTTATTGCCAGTAAGAAATTCTGAATTGCAACGCGTGCGAAGCTGCGGACAAAAGCTAGTTATACATCGCATGCTTAATGGAACACTGAACATTAAGAAATAAGTTAAAATTTAGTTACGTACAGATACAGGCTTCTGTTAGCGCCATCTACCGTTTCAATTACGTTGAAATTACGATTTGTTGGCGCCCTAAGGATATATTGTTTTAATTTTATTCATCAACAAGTACGATGAGGTCTCATTGCGAGATCTTTTTTTGCGATTTCCCAAAAATCGTCTTTTTTGAGTTAAGTCAGTATTCCAATATGCATGCGATGTATTAACTATACTGCTTAATTATCACTATACATACATAGTTGTTATTACTTTTTATGTAAAGAAGCAAAAGAACGCTTGCAAACGACCTCGTCTAAGATTGTAGGAATAGAACTGTTGATACCAATAATTATAGTAGGTGTTAACAGGAATTAAGTGGTTGTATTCATTGGTAATAGTACTGCAAGAATAGGAGTGTTGCTAACATTTTTCTAATATTATACCTACATCAGTATGAGCGTAGTTTTGTATTAGTATCCGTACTGATTGAGATTGCTTTAAGGCGACACATCTTCTTGAGATCATATATTATATCTATAGGATACACATGGTTCCACCTTTGCTTATTATTTCAATAAGTTCTTTAGCGGTAGAAATAAACGTATTGGTAATACTGCCCTCAGCTAATGGTACACCTGTTATAGAACCTAACATATATTTATTACTACTATCTAATTATTAAAAACTTCAAAGGTTCATATATGAATATTACAGGTGCATAGAAAATATAGACGGTATACAAGTATGCGGGATGCATTGAGAAACAGAGTAACTTGAGGCGCTTATACTTATTATCTCATGTTATTAATATAACAAACTCGAACATTACGGGACCGTTAGCGACTGAGATAATCTTACTAATCTCCTTAACATGGTGAATGCGAATGATAATTAAAATGAACCAGTCACTTCAAATGCGAACAGTACCTTCAAAATGGTCCCGTGGTCGAGTGGTTAGAGACCCTGACTGTGAAACCGGAGGTCGTGTGTTCGATTCCCACCCGGGACAAACATTTGTGGGATGTGCACAAATTTTTTGTTCTGTGTCTGGCTGTAATAAAAATATCTTATATGTCCTCCGTTCTCGTCATATTATGGACACTGTATTTCATCATCCGCGTGGTTCAACAATCTGGCTATGATAAAATTGATCACAAATAGTAGCATAACATAATTTGTTTTTATTAAATAGATTTCATCAACTTTGTTTTAAAAACCCAACTGCTCATTGTAGAACTGTAGAATTATCTTTAAAGACAATTGAAATGTATAGGTGTCAATTGCCAAAAAATGTTCAATAATATATTTTATTTTATCGCAATATAATTAATTGTATCTAATGTTAAGTACTTTTATCTTTTGATTATTTCCTGTCGCGGGTAAATTAGAAACGGAATGACACAATTTAGTTGATCCTCCTATTTCCCCCTCTGTCGAGATAATTAATTACTTAAGATTAGGAATATCTTCAAGTTCTTTGTTAAGCAAAATATTCATGAATCGGGTTTCTATATCCAATTTGTTAATATAACGTTAATTAAACAGATATATACACAGGTTTGCTAATTGATACAGACGCGTATAGCGTACACATATAGACAGGCATACATTAATATGACAATTATAGGTCAACGCTCATTTCTTTCCGATGTATTAAAAGATTTGATTTCGATGAGTTTTAAAAATGGATACGAATGCGCATGATATACGAGTATGTATTAATAATCGGTATAAAGATACATTTTTCCTGTCGTATCATAGATGTGTTTCTTGTCATATGTACGTGCGACATAGGCATCCGTGAAATGAGATCTATTAATTGTATTCAACGTATTAATAGATTTGATTGCAATCAGATTGAATAATTGATAATGACGCGAGTAATATGATGATAATCGGGACATGCATTACTAAGACATCACAACAAATATTAGTAGTATTTAATTTTGATCGCGACAAAGTGTAATAATTGTTACTGACACCGGGACTTGATAATATGCGGGATGTGAGTCTAAGTGGCCTCAGAAGTTCCGCAATTAATTCTAGAACTTCAACTCTCATGAATTTCAGTCTGTAGTAATTCATACAACGTCCGACCACACTCAGTGCTTCCTGACATCAATTAGCGGCTCAACCATTATTAAGCACGCCATAGATCGATTAGTGGTAAAGTATTATTAAGCGTTCATTTATTATTAAAAGTCCGGATTACAGTGGTCAGCGGTGAAGTTAAACATGATTTATTTTTTTCCAACCAAAAATATATATCATGTGAGGTATTTGTCAAGCTTAAAGCTCGATTGTCGCGGAAAGCCTCTTATGGGATTTTAAAACCTAAAGGGATTTAAATTGCTACAATATACAGGTAGGTAATGTTTTACTTATAAAATAATTTCGGAGAGGAATCTTGTTGCATTTATATAAATTACGCTGATTTTTATCTTACTTTCAAATATTTATTTACTCCAATGTTAAATTTATCAAATTTTGCTCGTATCATGGGTTAAGTTTTGTGAATTATTTCCCAGTATTCATTTATTGATTTTATTTTTATCAGAGGCCATTCTAGTTAACTGTATAATACAAATGTTTTATAATACTACAAAATCCATATTATATGTATATATATTCTATAGTATGCATATATAAATTCAAATCAAATATCAAATTGATTTATTTGCAAGAACACAGAACTGGGCCCACCCTTATCTGGTAGCTCTACCAATTGCCCGAACGAAAAGATTCAGTTCCGTATTTCTTATTCCGCTCCGCTTTAGAAGCTCAACAACTTCCCGGCATCTTCCCCAACTAATAATTTTTTTATTTGTTTCTTGTTTGTTCTCTACGAGTTAATCCACGGTGAAGTTAACAGTTTGAGGTCATAAAACAACGTCACAAAACAATGCAATCTAGGAATCTTAAAAGAAATGGTTAATAGTCTTAAATAAAGAGAGTATTGTCATAGGCAGATCCATGTTTCCTTTTTTCCCGTATAGGACATAGGTCAAATACTAGAATGACATATAATTACTAACATATAACATGTTTATGTATGTATGTATCTAACAACATGTATATCAGGAAATCATGACCTCTTTGACAGCACGGTTATCATGTCACCCATAGAGCTGAGTTCAATTGCCTGTCGGGCAAACGTATCAGTAGCGAATTGAAATATTTACATACTCCATATTTGTACTCACGTGTTTATCCTTGTGTGTGTCCATAGCATATACGTCACAGATAATTATGTTTGAGGAAGACAAATATTACAAAATTCTCTTGTGTGTGTTGGATATAAAAGTGTCATTGAAATACTCGAAAAATGCGTTTGTACATAATTTTAAAATTTTATAACGTTATCAGTTATATCAAAGGTCACAAAAATAACACGTATACGCAATTTACTATAATTGGTTAGTAAATTCCCAGTACCTAGATATTTTAATATTCGTTGTGTGCTTAGGTTCATTGAACTTTTTGGAACGATCAGGTCAAAAGTGGTTTTGCTCGACAAAATTCTTCTACGAATAAATTATATTGACTAGGTGTTCCTGTTTCTGCAAGAGGAATGTTTTTATTTATTCACAATCAAGATGTTTAAATGCGAATAACCTAAATATCATCGTCTTTCCTATTATCATTATTATTATTATTATTATCGTGTCTACTTGTAGGCACTAGATACGAAACAAAAAATTAAATATAATTGAGGCAAAGTAAACTTTGTTAAAGAAAATTAGTTACATCGTACAGACGTATTCGTATTTAATGTAGGTCCACCGTAGTCTGCGTCTGTCGTCTCTGTCGCAGCCGGTACAGAGCGCGCAACTTGCTCAGTTCGCTCGTAGACGTCGCCCCGGCCGCCCTCTACGGCCCGCGCTACGGGAATCTACGAAATCGTAACATTGATAACAGTATAGCCAAAAAAACTTTGTCTTCGTTCAGTTTTTGTGGTAAAATGTAAAACGGTGCGTTTGTAACAGTGCGATCTGGGATTGGTTCAGTTCTTATTATTTAAGTTCAATTGTTTGTGCATATAAAACTCGAAATGTTGTTTATAAACTTCCGATCCGTGTTGAAAATCACAATACTTCATTTTTTACTACAAGGTATGTATTACGTTCTTTTTTATTTTCATTTGAGACATTTATAAAGAGATTTATTATTAACTTATAAGCTTTTGTTATTTTAAGTTTTTTTTCACGTTGTTATTACAACTTCGCCAAATTACACAATTACTAATTTTTTTCCATTACTGGTGTTACTATACTATTTTGTTAAATTAATAAGAGTATGTTTTTAATAGCGTCTCCAGTTTAGCGTAGATTAATTAAAGGTGCAGCGATTGTTAATAATAAATTAAGTCGTAAATATTTTACGTTCATGACGCTTTCACAAATAAAAGAGAAGTTAGGTGAGAAAATAAAATCGTAAGCTATACAACGACGTGAGCGAGGAAACTTTTTAGTAAGATTTCTAGCAAAGGTAAAATCGAAAGAAAACAACTTAAAGTTCAATTACCTTACCTGCGCTAGTAACATTTAAATTTCCTAGTTCGAATTCAAAGTGATTTTGTCGCAACCTTATTAGAATTTAAATTTCCCACATATCCAATTTCAATATTACTGTTCAAAGTATTAAATCCTGGTGTTGTTATTACTTGCAACGTTAAGAGAAAATTAATTCGGCATTTGTTTATAAATATAACTTATAGTATATGATTTACGTTGTTTGCGTACAAAATTTTATGCAGTTTATTCAAAAAGTAATATGGCGGTTATGACAAAGTTACAAGGATTTTGTATACACTTGCAATAAAAACAAGTGAATCATACATTAACGATGTCAAGTACTCCCTTTGGAACTTTACGCATCTGTTCTTGTTTCAAAATATTTGGAATTATTTTTGAGGTCATGTTTTATAATGTAAGCTGTTTCTCCTAGTTTAGTTTGGTTGTTAGGTATTCGTTAGTTGATTTACTATCGCAGGTAGTGCAATTATTTAAATTACTTAAGGATAATGAGAGAAAACTTCGAAAATGTCTTCTCTAAAGGTCATCTAAATATGATTGACGTTTGTTGAAAATACGTGTAGTTAAGTATTATGTATTAATTTTGGTATGCATTTGCAAATAAACTACAATGAATTACTACATGAAATTGAAATATTTGCCATAAAATAATTTAATATAAAAATGACATATATCCATAGTGCACGTGGTTTCTTTCGTATCTTGAAATAAAAGGTTTTCACATATTAATAATAATAATGACATTCTGAAAAACCATCAAGGGCATCTGGTTCATAATTGGACAGAACACGTTCTGTGGAAACCGGGCAGCTGTGGCAAATCAAATTAACCGGGTCGCTCTGTAAGGAGGTTAAGGGATCGTTATCTAATGACAGCGACTGCGACCGAATGACAAACGTGGATGAATACGTTTGTGAAAATATAATAGTCGCCGCCAACGCGAGAAGCGACCTCTCTCAACGTTATCCAACATGAAAGATCGTTTCCGATCTGTCACCGTTTCGAGGCGCCGCGTTTCTGGATATGATAAAATGTTGTTCTCCAAAATGGTACGAGTTTAATATTACGGGCTTATACTGTAATAGTACTTAGAACACTGTTTTTGAGCTTTTGCTGTTGGCGCTAATGAAACAGTTTAATTTACAATAATCGAAATATATACTTGGTCGTTTACGTTTCACTGCTGCATATATGTATATACTCTACAAAGAAATTACTGACATTTCTAGTGAATAAAACGCTTCTTTCATGTTGTTGGTCAATAAATTGGTTTTTCTTAGAGAAAGATTTGAGAAAAAGCTTGGATTACTTGGCACAGCCATTGTTGAATACGGTCGATTTTCTCAACTGTCTTTTTCCGGCATTTCTTCTTTCAAATCAAAAGTTATTCATAAATGACGAATGTTTATTCAGAGTTAGAAATTTGAATGACCAACTTAGAATTACATTTGACCTTGGTTATGTTTTTGATTTTATTATCATTTTATTTCCACTCAGTAATTTGTGTGCGTTGATTAGTATAGTCCATGTATGCGTTCTAATAAATAATAAAATAAATATACGAGTATACATATAAAAATAAAATAATTTTTTCAAAATTCGTCTAGTAATAATGTATAGATCGATAGATTAAAGATAAATAGATGACCTGTTATGTGGGTGTCCTGTAATACAGGTTCCCCTCTACCCATGTCAGGCACCAGGCTCTCACAAAGTTAGGTCCTAGATTTAAGTCAACTATTGTATTTAATATTTAATATTGCTGTGTACTTTGTGAGAGTAAATAAATAAACGATTTATTATTATTAAACAATGGCTTTTTTTACGGAGAAACGCTTCAGCTTATGCAAGATATTTTAATAATATTTATCTCACTTTTATCACTTGACCGCTCTTAAAATTTCCAATAAACATTACTCATACGTGCGATATGGAAATTATTATAATATCCAAGCAAACATATGCGGTAAGCAGGAGTTTTAGAACAGCGTCAATAAACTATGGGAGCTTCTTCAAGTTTTATTTCACTTGTAAAGTTTTTATTGTTAGCGAACTTCTTAGTGTAACTTTCATCTATAAGTATTACTTATACTTTACTCTACTTTCCTTTCATCAATCATTATTACTGAAAACAATAAAGTTTTCTTTAATTTAATTGTAATCCTACATTACTGAGCATAAGAGCAAGAGCAGTTTTGATTATTGTTTCATACTTAAGTAATGCTCATATTTTATCAGTGATGAGTAAATTTTATACTATTTTCGATTTATTAGTACTTTTGTATACATTTCATGCCTTTTGGATTGGATACTTATGGATAACAACTTATGCTTAATCTTAACACCTGTAATACCAACCTTAAAAGACATTCTAACACCAGGTTATCTGTGGAGGGAATCTTTCACACTTTTCTTCGCCTTATGAGACTAAAACGATGAAATATGGAAGGTGAAAGCAGTACATATTCACGCGACGGTCTTACAACGTCAAAAAATTACGGCGAACATCAACAGCACACGGAAAGTTCAAAGCCGGCTTTGAAACTGCGACAACTCTCTCGTTTGTTATTTTCAGCGCGAACTATACGCTAACAATTTCTCTTTAGCGGCAACAACGTTCGTTAGTAAACGTTTTTTACAATATTTTATTTCCCATTAAAAAGTGTTCCTAACGATGTCTAGTTAATGAAAAATTGAACTTTTCCACTTTTCAAAGTGTCTCGCTTTATTTAAAGGTAATAAATGTAACGCTGAAATGTTTTTCTGTTCCGTTCATATTCAATATTGGAACATGCCTTTCATTAATTTGTCTATGACAATGATGGTGTTAGATGATGATGATGATGATGATGATATGATGTTAGTAAGTTACCGTCGTTAAAAGATCGATATATTCAAGGTCGTAAAACTTTTCTCTAACGAAGACCCATTTATCACTTGTAGCGAACACCGTCTAATCGTGTAAGGCTTGCGGGAGGACATTGTAAAATTTTCGATCGTAGACCGGCTGGAAGTTAATTCTAACAAACGACCATCGCCCGGCGAGTGCAATCATGTCTTAAAGTGGATAAGTTTGTTGGACCGGCGCCAATTGCAACCGATAAACGGCACTTACACTTACAGTAACTCTTTGTAACAAGGATGGCCTCCGATTTGTTTCTAATTAAAAGAATATAACTTAAGCCAAATTTGAAAGTAAGTACATCCATAATCGTCATATAAAGTCAAACGTAGCAACGTTAAAGTTAAAAATATTATAATTACAAACAATCCCACTGCCAATAAACGACTCACTATATTTCACTCTTCAAGTTACGATATGAAGGATTTGGTACAAAGATTGTATAAAAGTTCATAAAAAAATCCTGAAGAAATAAATCTCACCAATAAAACATCAGTCAGTCAAAAATGTTAATAGTTCCGTGACTTTGATTAATTTTACAATTGTTCAGGGATCTGCAGTCGTCGGGGAAAAGAAAAGAATGAATTTCAATTTCCCGATGGCGGCAGTCGGCTTGCCGCGCGCTCAATTGACGGAAGTGCTTCAGCGAGAAATTACAGTCTTAGTATTTTTTTCGGTAACCACTAGCTATCGGAAATACGCTTTGATCCGCAACTGCGAGCCACCAGACCTAATGCCTGTTTGAAGAACATCATTTCATAGCATATAGTCGGAGATACGTGATAGTGGGTGAGCCGTATCTTGGATGCTGTTAATCTAGCCTTCTTCTTGAATCTGCGCATAAGGGTTAAACGAAGTCTTTAAGGCGAGTCATAAGACAAAATGTAAGGAGGAAAAACATTACGCAACAAAATTATAGGTATAAAGTAAGCCCGGTTACGGTATCTGTAATTTTGCACGGCTATCCGAGAAAAGTTCGTTTCAATTCTATTAACCGGGACTACAGAGATATAGGAAGTCACTTTCAGACAATTCGCTGGAATAAGCTGTAAGAACAGAATGACATTGAGATTTCAGACTTGAAATTACATTTTGGGCATTGGCAGTTCTCTTTGTAGGATTTTTTTAAACGAATAACTAAAGCTCGCACAGTGAGAGCCGTCTTTCGAGAGTAAGCTTGCTTTCAGTTAAAATTTTGTTATAAAATGTAAAAGTAGCGCTGGTGGAATCGAGAAATTGGTGGAGAATGGCGCAGAACGTGATCACATTTACAGTCGGAGTGCTCGAATAATAAGTTCCATCTTCGATATTCTGCAGTTTCTCAAATTGTCAGAGCAATTTCAGAGGCTAAAGACTGTTCAGGAGTTTTCGAAACCGGCGCCTATGTATCGAGATATTTGGCATTTGGTCCTTCGTGCTCACCCCGTTAGGAACTTTAAAGGCATCTTTTTTACATTCTACATATTACATTACATTTAAACTGCATAGTTCCATCACGTTTATCAGAGTTTTTCATATACATAGTATGTCTTGTACAGTTGCCGGCAATACAAAGATATCTATGTTTCCGTTTGAGTTGGTTCATAGCCAGCAATTATTCGCCTGTACAACTTCATCATGAATATTGTTTTCAGCGTACAGACTTGCACTTGAAGCGGCGTAGGACCCCTCGAGCGGGAACGCCTTCATAAATATTTCAGCTCACGTCGCTGCAGAGATTTACAGAGCCCGTTAACACTGCATTATGCATTTTGCAAATAATCACATTAACACAGTGGCTTAGTAATGTGCTGAAAGGGAATTGAACTTTTACATAGAAAATTTTGCGTTAGGTCGCCTTAAACTGAAATGTTTGTTGCTTTTAAGAGCTTCAGACAATTCGCGTGGATATGCGAGCATACGTAATATATTCATTAAAAATAATATTATATTGCGATAGTATTTAATGACCAGACACGAAGTTATATTTTTAGTTTACAGTTCTCATCGCTTTGTGCGTTCTTCAATTGTTTGGTTCTGTACGAAGTAAAGTTGAAATTTGGAACTATTTCATGCATTCAACAATGCGTCCTACCCACTCCGTTACGAGATTTTAAATAAATAAATAAATACATGATGAGAGTGACTGACTATA
>DWQT01002840.1:0-13409 GCA_018244895.1 Myscelus amystis hages | reverse complement strand
CAAGCTCTTTTTGGAAATTTGGAATCCGTAGCGATCTAAAGTAAGTTCTCTTCTATCTACGGTTTTTTTTTCTATTCAAAATCTTAACTCTTTCGTACCATAAACGTGATTTGAAAATCAGGTTTTGAGGTTGTACCCCGCCTTAAGAAGGATCTCTTGCAAGTCAATTGACGAATACTTATCTGTGATATTTTTCTCATTCGATGTCATAGTAGTTGATAGCGTAAGATTTAGTCCCGACGGAAGTCTCGATCGGGCGGCGCGGGCGGCGCGGCGCGGCGTGGTTGATAAGTTACGTTTATCGGCCGACACCGCCGGTCGGAGTCGCGCCGCTGTCTGACCGCCGTCGACCGCGGCGAGCGTGGGCGTCGACGGCCAGGCTTTGGCTCCATTGTTGTAAATGTCCACTGGTATTCTGATACCAGTATTGGAACCGAACAATATTGGATTTGCTTCAAAACTTGCTCGGTGACTACGAACATTTCGGGTTTGATGGCCACGAGCATATTATGTCGTCGATGTAACAATTATCTACATATAAGAAAATCAGTAGTAGTTGTCTAGTTATGATCAGATGGGCATGTGCCAGATGTCCCAAGATAAATAGTTTATTGTCGTTTAGGTCTCCAATAAAAAAAGTTATATTTAAAAAAAATTAAGGGACGTATGGTTAATGATGTCAGAGACGGTTTGCATAGCCGCGATAGTCCGCGCCGGGCGACGCCGGGCGACGCCGGCCGCGAGCCGCCGACCGTCGCGTGCACGCCGACACTCAACTAAACGCCGTCCTCGACATTCGTTGTATGCAGTATAACACTTTTTCTCTAACAATTCTTTTCTATTATGCTCCATTCTAATTAAAGGAGCAGCCATAGTGAAAATTCCCACTCTCACAGAGACAAAAAATTACATTATGTGTTAATTCTGTAATGCAACATCGAGTCGCAAGGAGGGGCGCGTAACGGGAGCGCGGGCGCGGATTACCGCCGCGGAATTTCTTTTGATTTTAACATTGTCTGTTTTAATCCGGTGTTGTCGAGCGTGGAGGCTCTCTTTATCGGCCGAGAATGATGAACGGGCTGTGTACGAGTATTGCCGGCTACATTTTCTCTTTAAGGCTTAAGTAAAATTGCAATTTGACGAGTCAAGGCTGTATCAGATCTTTAATTACGGCTGATTTGAACCCCCGAAACGCCATATTTCCCGGTCTGCGGACACGGCTAATGGTGAACGTTTGTTGTTTCCAGGTGATTTCTGCGCAGACGTCATTATGAAGTGGAACGACGTCACCGACATTAGTAAGTTCATTTAAAATATTATTTTAAAACAAAATTTACCAACAGCTCCAAAAGAGACTTTCTTCTCGGGAGCTTTTGTCATGTAAACGAATGTTCAGTGCACGTTATCGACGCGGGAAGGAGCGAGCGCGATGCAATGCAACAGCGGACCTTGAGCTTTATTTATCGTTATGGGGTCGCGAGCGGATACCGTATGGAGTTAAAGCAAATGCAACTTCATTTAGTACGATGCGACTCCCCCGGGAACACTGCGCTTGGACCACCATCTGTTTCGGATTATATTTAGTGAGCGTTTTTAATGATGAAATGAATTTGCTACTGGCGTCATCGATCGAGGCAGTAGGACAATTATGCAAAAACATAATACATATACGTAATGTTACCTGTCGAAAATATTTAGATCGTAGTTGCGATGTGAATGATAGATTATCGTATTTATAAATATTAAAGCGGTGCATACCCGGACACACTCACCCCATTGACACATTTATATTTGTGTATAAGAATATTATATAGCTGCGCGATCCCGTCTACACTAACGTTATAAACAGGTAATGTTTGTGATTGAGTTTGTAAGTAGTAGGTAATTTTAATCTTATTTGCACCGGGACGGAGCCCGGACACGTCGCTATCAATATTATAAAATATAAAAATGTATCCTGCCCATCATTACAGTTATATTCTAAGTATCAATACCTATACATTAAACTTTCAACATTTAATATTTTTTAAACAATTAATCCACCGCCGTCTAAGGGATCTTATGCACACTCATTACCGTCATTTTTGTGACAACTCACTCGTTATCACGGGTATAATGTCACTCGCTGACGTGCGTCGGAGCCCGAGAATGTTGGCATTTGTAGCTACTCCACTTCCACTGTAGTCGATAGTAAGGGGCCGTAGTACGGCGCGGCGTGGGCGGACCGCGGGCGTCTCTCCGACCGATACTGTTTATTAAACAATATTTCCGGACGCGCTCATCACGGAGCCGACTTGCTCAGAAAGCGTCGCTAAACGACACCCACATGCTTTATGTAAATCTTATAATTACAACGTACATGACGCTACCCACGCGGATATCATATGTCGGATGTCATATCGCAGGCAATACAAGGTAGTCTCAGTTGTAGCTCGTCGATGCGCGGACGATTTATTACTGCAGCCGGTATTCCAAAACTGCGGTCGCCATACAGTTTAACGATGTTGGAACGAATGATTACTTCCTCCATACAATGTACGCATCTAGCCGGCACGGTCGCGCGCGGCGGTACTATTTGGCACGAGCTGCAGGAAGACGCGTACGAGCGTGCGTACGCAGCCATACGTATAGTGGTGCCATTCATACGAAAATAATATTGGCAGCACGACGCTCCGCGGCGACCGCGCACCGCGGACAATGCGGCGATCGGAGCGGCAATAATATCGCGACCGTAGGTCGAAGGCTCCTCGATCCGACCGATTGTCGACACGACTAGCCGGCGCCGAGCCACCGCGATTACGCGACGAGGACGATAGGTAACATTTAGCACCGGGCGTCGCGAATAACGCACATTGTTACTCGGAGAATCAACATTCCAATTTAATCGTTCGTGTAATGTGCACTTGAGATGTCATCGGTTGCGGTGGCGCTGCGGTCGGAAGCGCGCTCGACTGGCCGGCGAGCACCGCGCCGCACCGAACCGGGGAATCTGCGTATCCCTTAGTTACTCGCATCTGAAACAATTCTCTGCGTTATAACTTATAAGTTACGTGAAGAATAACATATTATTGAGTAACGGTCGCGGTGAATCTGTTTGCTTGCAGTACATTCCTTTTTTTGGTGTCTTTGTTTTCGACCATTTTTCTGTTTCACGGCTGGACACCGGCCTCCTATCACAGTAAGAAGTCTTGTCCTTTTAAAAGACAAAAGACAAAAAGACAAAAGACATTTATTTGCACAAATATAAGTACATTAGAGATCTTAAAAACTTACTAGTTCAATCCATATTTTGCCTTTTACGGCGTACAAATTAATGGTGTAAGCTTATAACTAATTATAAATGTATCCTTTATGTAGTGTATGCGTAAATCAATTATGAATAAATATAAACACTCATACTGCTGGGCCGAGCGGTGGCGAGGGTACGCGGAGATTATTGATATATATCTTACCGTCCACACACCGCGCACTGCCCGCCCGGACGTCCTACGAGTACGAGTGCGTGTGATTCTAAATCTGTTGTTTTATTGTATATACCTGAACCTATACAAGTGGCGACCCTGCCAGAGGCTATATAATCGAGGTATAATTTTGTACAAATAGAGGTAAATCAATAGACTTGACCGATTTTATTTATTCGATTGTAAAAAAAAAATATAACCTGAAGGTGATTTGATAAATATTTATTCATAATTGAATTACGCATACACTACACTTTATATGGGATGAATGAGTACCTGGAACCGAAATTGGAGCCAGAATCCCCATTTCTCGATCTTCTCTCTATACTGGTGGTATCTCTCATTCTTGTCTACAACCTTACTGTGGTTGTAGTACATTATCATTTCTAGTTTTCGTTTTTCGTAGTCATCTTCGTTCTCTTATATCATGTCTAGGTCTAATTAACGTAACGAATTCAGACATTATTGGGACATAATAACCTCATAGTTTCTTACCATCAGTGTTACCTTTATTTTAGTATTTTAAATAGATTAGTACATTTGATTCCTTAGAGTAGGCTAACTGTATCTTCAATAGCTTTTTAAAAACATCCAAGTTCCAGAAGCGTACATAAAGAAAGAAGAAATGGAAATCTAAGCTAAACACCTTAATAAATAACAACATCTGAATACCCACTCACGAAATATTGTCACGAAAACGCTCGCGTTAGGCCTATAATTACCCCGAGCGCGTCGCGCGTCTTCCCAACGTCCAGCCAACCCACACAGAATGAAGCCTAAAATATACAAACAGCTACTGAAAATGTCCCATTTGTAAATGCAGAATTCAGACGTTTAGTAGCGTTTAAAAGGGTCCTGCTTCCACATGAGCCTGTCGTGTATAATTTGAGGGAGATAGAAAATGCCGCCATAGCGGTTTTGTAACGCTAACTTGCTAAAACCCTGAAACAAAAAACGAAATCAGACAAGAACGTCCCACCTGCAACTGATGTAATTGTGCTATATATATGTATGTATGTTCTCGACCCGACTCGACCTCTGAGGCTATATATAGTTCCCGTACATGACTTGTTATTGTTATCGTAAATGCATAATACACATAATTTTTCTTTAAAGGTCCACCGACTATGTTACGTGAAATAATAAATAATAACTATAATGAGGAGGCTATTATTGATTTATAAATTTATGTATATTTAACCTCGGTCATGTGAGGGTCTCACACACACACACAACTGCGTATGGTTTTGTTTCTAACCGAATTCTTAACTATCGTTATACGTGAAGCAAAAACTTTGGACCCCTTTTTACAGAATCCCCTTTTGCGTGGATGGAGGAGTATGAAATTTGGCGCACTTATAGTTTATATATAGGAGAAAAGCAGAACGCTAATATTTTTCAATAATAATGCTTATACAATACATTAAATAAATAAATAAAACATTACACACACTACCATGCATTTGACGCACACAACCAGACGTTGTTACACGCATACATATTATTGTCATTTCATACAGTGAATGTCAAACAGAAAAGTTTTATTTGCCCCATTTAACGTAAAAAATAACACGTGAAATAACTATTGCATATACAAATTTATTAAGGTCGAATTTCGACCACCGGGCGACCACTAGTATATTGAAATTGATGATGAAATGAAATTCAAGGCATATTTTAGCTTGAAAGCAGCTGTGCCTTTTGAGGCAGTATATTAAGTTTATAAAAAATTTTGTTACAAATAGTGGACTCTAAAAATATTTTATTAAAAAACTGAATAAGAATCTATCTCCATGAGTATTTCCTTGGATCTTCTCAGTTAAAGAAGGAAAAATGTACGCTTAAAAATCTGTCAAACGCTGCATAAGATCACGTCTATTTAAAGTAACTAGTGGTCGCCCGGTGCCAAATTTCATACACCTCCGTCCGCACAATTTCTGTAAAAAGGGGTCCAAAGTTTTTGCTTCACATATTAATATAATGATTTGACTGGCTACTCTTATGGAAAACTTACAGCTAACACTGTATTTCATAATGTCTTATAGTATTTTTTGCTGGGGCTTGAGAAAATATTTAGATGAAGTTGCAATATTTTAAGATACCTACATACATACATAACCATTAAGCCAGGTCCTCAACGGGGCAGGCAGAAAGCACACATACCTTATGATACATATACCTTTAATGTATTTTAGCGAACGGCACGCGAGTGCAGCGAAGAGCTGAAACGCGTGAAGGTGGAACTGGCGGCGGCGAAAAGCAGCGAAGCGGAGGCGAGGAGGGCGCTGGCGGCGGCCGTCGCGGCCGAGCGCCAGCGCCGCGCCGAGCACTCGCAGCTGAAGCAGGCGCACGCCGCGCTGCAGCACAAGTGAGCACCGCCGCTGCTGCCCTATTATAAACCATTTCTGCAAAGATCAACCGAGTCTTCAAACTGTTTCAAATTTATTATTGGATAACAAAGGATTTGTTACTACAGTAATATATTTAACATGTTACTACAGCTAGTATAACTATGTCGGTACATTACCTTGTAACTATTGAAGTATAATAATGATTTTATGAAATCAAAAAGAGAAGAAAAACAAAAGGACAGCGAGCATGTTTTGTTTTAACAATGTGGAGTGATGAAAGCACAAAGTTTCAATTTCAAAATGTGGTTTTCGGGTAGTCCGTTCCGGCGCTAAGCACGGTGTGGGTTGCAGGGTGTCGGCGTGGCGCACGGGCGAGCGCGCGGCGCTGGAGCGGCGGCTGGGCGAGGAGCGGCGCGCGCGCTCCGCCGCCGAGCACCAGCTGCTGCGCGCGCGCACCGCCGCGCGCCCGCCCGGGTACGCCGGCTCTGGCCTACTCGCCGATTTTTTAACTATGCACACTGTGCCAAATACCCCAGTCCCAAAGCCGTGTAGCTATCACCCATATGCCCAACAAAGTTCAATTATCAAAATTAAAAGCTACTAAGATACCTTAACATTTCATCCAGTTCAATTGAATTCAATTACTTACTAACCTTACGGTACGACACATCCAGACTCTAGCTACAAATAGGTAGATGTATGTGACTAATTTTGGGTACAATTGTCTAATAGTGAAATGTTCTAGATGTCTATAAAGACTTATTGTATATTATTGCAACGACACTATAACCAATATGTTGAATGACACATAATTGGAGAAGTGGCGATTTAAAGTATTTTTTAAAGTAGAATGTTTAATATGGCCCATTGGCCGACAGTGCTGAATGCGAGAGCGAGCAGTGCCAAACGCGCGCGCGGACGGCGGAGGCGGAGTCGGGCGCGCTGCGGCGCGAGCTGCAGCAGGCCCGCGCGCTGGCCGCGCAGCTGCAGCGCGACCTGCACCACGCGGCCGACCAGGTCTCGCACTGTGTATACTAAGCTTGTGCTAAAACTGTCGCTAGATGTCGCTGTTCTGTGAAATCGTGCAATCAGCGCCCCCTGCACCACACTGTCAACTAAACTTGAGTTTCCCAACCACCATTTAGCCCCGGATACGTTCGCTAGAACTACCACAGTTATTAAACGTGCTTTTGAGATTTAAGTAAAATGCTTGATACTGAAAATTATTTTAATAAGTGTTACAGTGAATAGTCGTGATACTTTTCTTTTCTGTTAAAACCAATCAAATTAGGTCGTGTTGCAAATGGATAACATGCTAAACGTGCCAACGGGGTCATCAATAAAAAGGGAACACAGTCGCAATATGAAACAAGCTTTTCATCTGAGTCAAATGACGAGTCCAGCCGCAGTCAGCCGTCCCGAAAACAGTTGCTGATCGTTGTAATGTTACAGGTGCGAGCGTTAGAAACGCGGCAAGAGGACGCGGCGGTGGCGGCGGCGGCGGCGGCCAACACGAGCTGCAGCAGCAGCGGCAGCGGCAGCGCGCGGCTGGCCGGCGCGCTGCAGGCGCTGCAGGAGCGCGCCGCGCACCTGGAGCGCTCGCTGTCCGCCGAGACCCGCGTCAAGCTAGACCTGCTGTCCGCGCTGGGCGACGCCAAGCGACACATGCAGATACAGGAAGGTCGGTCATGCTGTATATACTTTAACATAGCTTTTATTTTACCATATTTCTCACATAGTATCGCTTATGGATAGAGTTCCTACAATGTTCGCACAAAAATGATAGTAAGTGTTAACTGTCACTGTGGCTTTGTATGTGTACACAGCAAATTCATTCGGCAAAACAAGTCTAGTCAAACTGAAACAGTGTAAATGGAGACAGAGAAAGAGATAGGATTTGTTACTGAGCAGGTCTCATTTGCACCCAGTGTTGTGGCTGAGGGCAGCGAGACTAAATCTTACATGGACATATGCATATATGTATGTTTACTAGCTGACTGCTGACAGTAAAACAAGGAAAAAGGTGTTCATATCCACAATTTTGCTTTAGATGGAATACAAATTTAATTAATAGACAGGTGTTTAATAGCTTAATTTATAATTACTTTGTTGTAGGAGGTTATGGTTATGTATGTATGTAAGGGGGGTGTTTATATAACGAGTGTAATAAAATTGCAGGCTTAATAAGCCGGCAAGAGAAGGAGCTGGAGGAGCTGAAGGCGCAGATGCTGGCCGTGATGCCGACGGAGTACATGGCGCCCGTCAGCGCCGCCGTCTCCAAGCTGCGGCGCGCTGACGGCTCGCCGCTCGACCCCAACGCCTCCGTCTACACGCCCAAGCAGCTCTGCTCCGACGCCTGACCGCCCTCGCAGCCCCCGCGGCCCCCGCGAGCTCCGTGCCCCGCGTCCAGCTGCCTCGGCGCTCGCGTCTCCTGGATGGGAACCGTCTGACCATACGCGACGCCCCCTCCCGGCCCGTGCCTCAACGCTCGTCTCTCTCGCGGGCCCGATTTGTGCGACTAACAAATGCAGCCTTCGAACGTTTCCGGTAAACACGTTTTCACTGCTGCTTAAAAGTATCGCGAATGTCGACTGTTCCCATCCAAGAAATCCACACGAAAGATATCGGGTAGATGGTGAGCGCGCGCGTTCAACCGCTTGTACGGAGTTTCGTGCGGACCGAAGTCCTCGTATGAGATTTGTATTATTTACAGTTATTTTAGCTTTCCGTTTCCGTTCGCGTTGTCTCGTGTGAAATAGACGTATGTTTCGAGTAGAACGCACAGCTGTGGAGCGTGGCTGCATCTGGGTATGTTGTGTCTCTTTTGTTTTCGGTGACGTGACAATTTCGAAATGAAGGCTAGCTAATACGCATTGTCTACTCGACGTCTGTCCTGTGGCGGGTCGCCGCCGACGTGCGAAGCGATTTTTGTATGGGCCCCGCACTGATCTCAATTGTTTCTTTATTATTATTATTATTGCTGTGGTTTTTTTTGTTTGTTTTTTTTTCTACAATGTTTTTTTTTTACGTTTATCGCGCTTCCCCCGCTTTGGTTACTTATGACGCGTCCATACAAACATCGGTCGGACCGGACGAACTATGATCTGTTTAGTTCTTTGTCAACGATACGATACGATATCGGAGCGTCTATTCGATCATCGAAGGAAAAATTCGTGCGGTGTGGTTGGTACTTTCCATTGTAATTTAGTAGATTGATAAAATTATTGCATATAACAAGTTGGAACGCTACAGAGGTTGACGTGTGTTCTCGATATCGAATCGAATTGTGATCGAGTCGAATCGGAATCGATTGTTTCACGAGTAAAGGGTACTATCGCAATGTATGATGATTTCATCAATCTGAGAGTCCTTCCATCGGTCGGCGCGCGCGTCGCCGCTGCAATGTAACCGCGTGTTCTTCTGAATATTATGTGATAAATGTACAAATCGAGATCTTGATCGACTCTAATTGATTGTATTTTTATTGTAGTTCTATTGACTGTGGGCGAGTTGGTGGGTTCTACGGTCGTCTCCGTCGCTGTACGAGCGTGCACGATTCTATTAACGGTATTATTCTGTCGCTGAAGATTGAATGGAGCGCTCTTGTGTAACTACCCTCGATAACCTGAAATTATGGACATACTGTGTTAGTTTTGGGAAAGAAATACAAGGTTTCTTTACCAGCTTAATATCTTCTCTAATTACATTACATTATGCAATAGGTCTGGTGCCCGTTATCGTTATGGAAGCTTCATAACAATACTTTCACTGCTACATAAGCAATCCGCGTTGCGTGTGAACGATAAATGACTTCAGTCGTAAGGATTTTTGTTTCGAAATATACCAGAAAATGAAGGGCACTTTGAAAGAGTACAAAATATTCGCGTTCAATCGATACTCTTGTATTGATAGCGATGTATGTATGTGTTATAACGTCTATTATATAAATTTTTGAAACCGGTGTAATAGAATCTTGCACGCGAGTGCCGCGACTCTGCGTTGTTCTTGTTGAAAATTAAAAAGGAATATATGTATTGAAAAGTATTGTGGACACGCGACTTGACAATTGTTAAAGCCATGACAGTTGTGTCTATAGTTCCGACTGATCGTGCTGGGGGCACGCGCCGGGCCCGCCCGCTGTCGGAAGTCCGTTCTCACGAGCACGCTAAATTACTCGATTGTACCTCTCTTAGGAAAGTCTCGACTTAAAAATGAGGTTTATTAATCTATTTGTTGGCGTTCATTACCCATGCCATTAATAAACGCCTCTAGGAAAGATTGGTTAGTCCGGAGATCGTCAGCTAACCTATCCTATTAATGACAATAATTGTCATTGTCATTAATTATTAATGACAAGTGGGCGTGCACACCCCTTGGTACAATGACCGATACCCGTGTTTCATATTACAACGCATAATATTTACAACGTAATTCTAGTTTTTTTTTTTTACATGTGAATAACAGTCGCCATTAACACGTATATCCGAGTTGGATGTACTTTTCGCATTCAATACGTTATTGTCATTGTAAGTGACAAAAATATTTTGTTCTTCGTACGAAAGTATATTTTAAAGTTATAAAATCCAATTTCAAATTTATCAATTGCTATTGACCAATTGATGATAGACGAATTCCAAAATAATAAACTTCCAATAGACCAATGTGGAAAATTCCAGTTCCACTTATCATGTGAGTTCTTTGTTAGTGTTAATTTTAATTCTGCGTAGACTCGCTATAGGCGACTCTGCATTCGTGTCTTCCGTACTGCAATATTATAATAATGTACATTGAAAAATGATGCTCATATGGAAATGCAAAAATTGCACATTCAAAGCTTATCTCTGTGAGAGTGAGTTTACACTTAATTCTATACAAAATCCACCCTCTTGGTATTGTATAAAATATCGAACATGTTAGGAGATTGTTGAGATGTGAGTTTATGTTGTAGTGTTATAATATGGAATTTGTACGGAAACCTCTAATGGAGCAATAATGCGAGAAGATATTTATTATCTGTAAACCTATATCTTTGCCACACTTAATTTTAATATTCGTCTTTAATTGACAACGGTAAATTGATTTGTTGCGAAAACTATGATTTGTTAACGTTCTGTTATCTGGTGTTTGATGTACCTGGCTCGTGTTGTAACATGCAATGTTCTAAGGATGTTTTTGTTTCGTTATCAATAATTGTGTGAAATTAATAGACACATATCATGTATATTTCGTTACATATTAGATCGCAGGGAATGTCTTTAGTCCTGTACTATTGTATGCTAAATATACCAACCGTTCTTACTAACTAAAACATAATACATATGGCTACCTTTCTTAATTGCATGTCACTTGAAGAGCTATGGAGTCTGGAGTAATTATATATACATACATAACCATCACACCAGATCCCTAACGGGGTACGCAGGAAGCACCAAATATCTCTGTCCTTACAAACCTGTCCTGCTTCATCCACGATTAATTATTAAATTAATTAATTATTTGATATTTCTGCTAACCTGCGTTCTTTTCAAAGATTTCCTTCATTACAGTACAATACAATTTGCATTTTATTTTTATAGTAAATGTACAATATCAGAGCAGTTTCGCGTAGATTGGCCTGGTTTTACCAGTTTTTGTCAATTGTAATATGGTTTTACGGTCACTGTTAATATTTAATTCGTTACCGAAGAGATTCAACATTGCCTTAGTTACTTCTATATTGATATTAATATATCTGAGGTTTTATCGATTGAAAATGTTACGCCACAAATCGGTAAATGAATAAGTTTCCTGGAATTGGGATCATCACTATTTGGTACTTCTCAGGTGATTATTTATGTTTATGCTATTGTATTTGTATTAAACGCTGACCGACTGAATTCTAATGATCAACGGGAATTCGTTTACGGCATTTACTAGCATTTAATATGGTGTAATGAATATAAATGTATGTTAAGGATAACTTTTTTTTTAATAATAAACAAGATTGCGAACACGATCTGAGTATCGGCTACCGCGTTGGGTATCAATAGTGCTTCTCGATTCTCAATTGTTTAAGTTTTTATGACAATAAGTATTAAATGTAGAAAATGTCACTTGTGTGTGTCACTTACATCATGTTAATAATGTATTCTAGAATCTGTTTACCCCACATATCGAAGCGAAGTTCTGTTCGTACTTGGCTGGTCGTGAGCAATAAAAAAAAGTCCTGTCAACGGTATACGTAATTTCCACTGTGCTTGCTAAGTCCCAACGGTGATGCAGGCCTGTCGTACTAGCGTGTCAATATATAATAATATGGATTGTTGTTTATTTGTTTCTCAAAAAATATCTAAGCTAAGAAACTTACAAGACCCCCGAAGGGCTCGCTGCCCAAATCGACAATAACTAAATAACTTTCACAGCAAGTGACGTCTTGCGCGACGAAGCCGGAAAAGGACAATGCCCGATAACATGTACGCACATATGATTTTATGCCAGGTAGTCTAAAATATTGTATTAAATTATGAGATTGTGACAGTTTTTGTCGTCTACTCTAGTCCTATTTAGTCGATTTAAGCAGCAGTAGCCTGCCAGGCGCGGGTGTAAACAGACTTTTAATTGTAATTTAACCTAAGTTTTTAGACATTTAGTTTTCTTTTTTAACATCTCAAAGTGCACTGCCTTCGAAGTCAGACTTCCATTGTTTCTTTTTTATTTTGGTAATTTTAAAACTATTACGTTTATGTGACTCCAAGTACTTAATCTAGCTTTAGATTTGGATGTGATTTACCCACTGAGAGACTTTTTTGGATATGAAAATGTCAGCAGCATAGACACAATGTATATTTTTTCATGAACATTTTTCTTGGATACAAAACAAGATGAACGCGATTGCAGGAACGATTGGTACAAGCGGATCGATCTGAATTTTCAAATGTGAAATGTAAGCGATAATGTTTGTTTGTATTATAAACGGATGCTGTAACAGCAATAAAATCAGACTTGCAATAATTATTATTTTTTATTTTTCCCTATCGTGATAATAATCATTATAGTAAGAAATTATTAATGGTATAAAAGACGAAGATAAAAAGTTTTCGTTGTTAAAGTAACTAAAACTGGCCAGTTTTCGCTTATTATGAGATGGGGCTAGCTATTTATGAATAAAAAAGTTCTAAATTCAAATATCTCTCCAAATTGTCTAATAAGGTAAACAGAATTGTTATTGTGGACAAAATATTTAGTGCACCTAAAAGAAGTGGCAGATAGAACTGAATATTAATTAAGAAAATCACAATGAACGTTTTGTGAAGAAAACCTGGATATGTTAGTAGTAGTAAGTGCGAACCTGTCGGCGTTAAATAAAATTCGTGATAAGGTTTTCAATCGACTCTGCGTGAAATAATGGTGTTCGCGACGCAGGGCGTGGACGGCATTTATTGGGGGACCGGTAGTAGCAAAAATTCCACTAATCCATATCTCTATCAACTAGCTTTTGCCGTGGCTTCGCGCGCGTTGAATTCGGAGTAAAACAATTCCCATTTCCTTATACCGTGAAAATTTCCAGCTATCTTTGGAATATCTAAATTCATATACTACATTTTACTTATTGCCTTTA
>DWQT01002839.1:0-13410 GCA_018244895.1 Myscelus amystis hages | reverse complement strand
TGTGATGAGGATAATGTTCCCATTAATATTAAGAGCCCATACTGGGTGAGTACTTTCTAAAGGTGCCTAGGAACAAGGTTTTGTGTATGAAATAAAAAAAAAAAAGTTTTTTTTGACCCACCCTAGTACCCATATTTATAGAGTCAAGCGTTTGTTAATTGAGAAAATTTCAACGAAATTTTATACTTACTCTTCTAGAACCAAATCAATTGTACTTGTTTATTATTTGCCCGCGCTCTGGTCCAAAGCCTTGATGAACAATCATTTTTAATAACAAAACAGAACAAAAATGGTGGTTTTGCGGTTGTCGGATTAAATCGCTTTCGCGGTTAAGCCCTTCAGAGCGCAGTCGTGTATACTTTCGGAAATAGATTTTTCGCTTTACAGGGTTTTTTAAAAGAAACGCTTTTATAAATTATATCGGTTCAGTTTAAGAGTGAATGCTTTCCGAGTTTCTTTACGTTTTTTGTCAGGAAAATCTTTTACGCAAAAATATCCTTTAACTTTATACTACGTAAATACAAAAATAACATGGTGTGTAAAACAGTTTTTCTGTAAATTAATATTTATTATATTTATTGAAGTGGCTATTTGTAATGTCCAATTAGCTTTTATTAACTGAAACTATATAAAGTACTTTTAAAAAAACACGTTGGAACCACGATAAGTGTAAGATACCACGATAAGTCAAGTAAATTTTGATAATGAACGTGTAAAAAATGTGATTTTCATTTTAATAATCCGTCGGATTAGCGAAGTAATTGTTCATCTTGTTAGAATGACAATCCGGAATCTATTTCTCGGAATCGTCCGTTAATTGAGGATAATAGGGCACAGGATGGATACTTTTCCTTTAGCGGCCCTTTTCGGAATTTGATTTTTGTTTTAATTGGATGAGTCTTTCTTAAATCTCGTCTTATATTAAGCGATATAAATATGAAATTGGAGCAAACGGAAAGTAAATTGTCGCTGTTTTAGTTTTAGTTGATGTAGACATGTGTACTGATATGAGCAAGATTTTTATAGGTTCAGTCGTTATTGTGCCTGTTTGCTGAGCCGAGGATCATGGGTTCTATATTACGAGTATGTACCGGAAGACAGTTTTAAGAAAATCCGTGCTGTATTTTGTAACCTAACAATTGATCTATTCAAAAGTACATTTAAAAACTTTAATGTCTTGAGATTGGTACAGTTACATCTTATGGTAAAGAGACAGACAGATTGCAATCAGATCAGTTTAAATATTAATTCAACTAATTAGAAATCCTTTTAATTAAATTAATATTTAATTTTACAATTAAAAAATTTGCTACACAAATCTTTGTTTTTAAAAACTTGACAGAAACAAAACAACCCTCTTTCTAGACAAAACAATACCGTGACATTAACATTATTCGTGATTTTTAGAAGCACTACAGTTGGTACCAATTATTAGAGAGAGGTCTTCAGGAAAAGTCCAGAATCGATTTCATTGAAACGTCCGATAATTGACGATAATACGAACGAATGTCGTTAAGCGGACGTCCTCGATTCGTTTAAGGTTGTTTCGTGAGCGGAAGAGTCTGATTTTTGTATATACTTGAGCTACACGTAATAAATGGGAGGAATTATGTAGAATACACTTTTAATGATCACTTCAGCAGTGGTTATAACAAAAGTTTATTAGATAAATTGTAATGTACATTTTATTTTTTATATAAGTCATTATATCTTATCATGTGGTTTAGTCGTCTATAACATGACTGGTGAGCTAGTGGTTCTGGGTTCAATTCCCGTTCACGACATTTGTATGATGAGTATTATTTTTATGTAACTGTAGTTAACAATAAACTGCATCAATAGCGGTATATCCCTAACAGAATGCATTGTTATTAATTCACATCAACCTTCTTATATGTTACATTTTAGTTATTGTTTTTAATTGTTACTTTCTCAATAAGTGAATGTATTGTAAATTCTTATGAGAAAAAAAAACATCTATAATCCATAATATTACAGTTACTAATAATGCGAGTTGAAATATTAAATAAAATATACCGTCTATAACGGTTCGTGCGGAGACGTATCAAACGGCTCGCTGACATGCAAGGGTCGTGCAACTTTACATGACCTTGGGCACAGATAACAAATACAATGCATTCAGAATGATAGATTGCTAATACCAGTAGCTTTGACGTAAAAATTATTGTTTTGAGTAAAACTGCTTGAACGTAACAAATCGAATTTTAAAAAAACAAAACCGTTTCCGTTAAAGTGATTCCGAAATAATGGGTATGTTTTGAAACGCATAAAACTCCATTGCCTTATAATTAATTTATTCCTGATCATTCTTATTGACGAGATTACATTGTCTGTTGGAATTTGATTTGACTATTAAAATATTCATTGGATCGATTTGGAATGGGACACTAAAAGGAACCCGCAACGTAAAGTCTTCGACGCCATTACATTCTGCTAACGCGCGCAGCCTCCACGGCAATTGTTACACTTTAATCCACCTTGTTAGGGCGGCTCAGGTTCTTTTCCTCTTCTGAAGATATTTTCCCAAATTAATTTATTTAGCTATCATTTAATTAAAATTTATTAGTCATTTCGTAAGCGCTGTTAATGTCAATTGCCGTTAAATTGCGTGCATAAATTATGGCTACTTTGAATATTAGAAATGCACTTGTAATATAATTTCTCAAGCACCAGCGTTGCTCTACAGTGTGATATCATTACTATCATTATATATTTTATTATTATTATTAATAATAATATCTTATTATTACATTTTTATGTGAATTCTGTCAACACTCAAACCTCAAAAAACTATTTGATTATACGTGTACCATGCCTATTTTGTTTCCAAGCAAGCTACACACAGTAAAGTTGTCTGAATGAAATCGATGTTTTACTGACAAGTCCGCATATTGGCTGAGCCTTCTCGTATCTTCAGCGATGTGTTGTTGAACAATATAGAGTTATTTTATTATATTACTAGTTATGGCTAGCCTAGCTAGCCTTTGGAATGGTGAAAGAAAACTTCCTAATAAAAATTCGTATGTGAGTTATAACAAGATATTTAACAGTATTTTTATAGAAGCATTCACATATCAAGACCTGTATAGGTACTATACAATACAGAGGTACTTTCACCTATACTGAAATATGTCCATACAAATGTCCATGGGCGGCAGTAGCCACTTACCATCAGGTGGACTGCATGCTCGTCTTCTACTGCCATATTATTAAAAAAAAAATTAGATATTTAAAATGAACGCAAAACCATCTATTCAGTACCCAGTGTTGCACATAAAAAGGTTAAATTTTTATTTAGTACAGCCGGGGTTTAGAATGCATTGTTACATTGAACTCATGACCTTTTAGATCCCTGTTTTTTACCAACCATCCTAGAGCTATTGATGCACGCGCTCAACCATTGCAATAATGTTCGTGAACTTACAAATCCATCACGCCACCAAGCAATTATTACGCTAATTGACATGCGACCTTCAACTAAATATTACAAGTGCTGTCTATTTATCTATTCATTTGCCAATTAAAAAGAATCTTTACACTACACGCATTAAATTTTTATTTCGAAGCAAATAATATTTGGGACAATTCCACTGGGCTTCTTGGTCGGGTGGTTAGAGACCTTGACTGCTAAGCCGGAGGTCGTAGGTTCGATTCCCACCTGCAACAAAGCCTAATTTAGCCCTCGTATACTCGTATACTGCATCTCGGTTCATACGTTTCTCTCTTTCACACAATTAAAACTAACATGGACTTTGCTAACATAAACTCAACAGAACGTAAGTAGTTTGCAAATAACATACATTTAACATTCTCACAAACATGTCTCCCACAATTGTGTTACAATGCTATTTACAATTAGATCCAACAGGCCTTAATGTTATTGTGTTTTCGAAATGGATTAATTAAAAACAGAAACGAGGTTAAAAATATAATTTGCATCACAACAGTAAAAATAAACGATGACCGTGAGATAAGCGTAATTTGCCAAATTTGATTTTTACCTTAGATATAATGGACTACTTTTTAATGTTTATTTCGAAATAGACTCGCTTTTAACCACTAGTGTAAGTAATCTGTAGTTCGGAACTAGAATACAGTTGCAGTAATGCATGCCTATCGTGAGAAGTGACTAAAATGAGGCTTTCGGGGTTGCGGGCGGTCGGAGTTGGAGCTCTAACCGTCCAGCCAGGAACCCCGGATGACGGCGTGTGTAGTCGAATGCCCTCGTTAGCACCGAGACGAGATGGGATGAGACAGACAGATGAGAGGAGGAGACAGGAGAGAGATGAGATGAGACAGGCATCTCATTCGAGGCAAGCCAAGCTAAGCGTTAGATAGACACCGGTGCGTTCCACTAGAAATCTCGAAGTCCTACGGATAATATTGAGGTCAATATGTTCATAAATAATGCCAAATTCGTGCTAATAAACGGATTGAGAAATACTTGTATTCATAAAGCTATCTACTTTAAATATGTATTTCATTTTCTTTAAAACGAATTGGTATACATGCAATACGAAAATATTGAATGAAATCTCTATATTAATAAAAAAGATAGCATCTCTGGTGAAGCTAACATTAGCTCTTTCGCAAATGCCATTAAATAATTGAAACTTAACTAAACAACTAAAACTTACTAACTATGGTGCCGAAACTAAACTTCATCCCATCAAGGCCGGATGACACATTGCCTCACACAACCCATTATTACAGATTAGACGCCTTGACATTAGCATCGATCGACAAACATTACACGACGGTGTAAATATCAGACACTTACTCATAAAGCCCTGACGCATTGGTGTATTGAAACCTCTGCTAAGCGAGAAACGATTAAAGTGTTTTACTAGAGAATGTTGTAATGCTGTTGGAGTGTCAATATATTGAAGTATTTCTGTCATCCTTGGAATATTGGAACGAAATTCGTTATCGCGTGTTGCGAAGGAGACTAGACTGAAAAAAATCAGACGAAAAATTCAGATGGAAGTTGTCCGACACATTGTTCTGTATCAATTCTCATTAATATTCCCTAGCTAAATAAGCTTCTACGCACTTGTAGCGTAGCATAGTAGTATGCCCACTTGTGGACGTAATAAGACAAAAGTTTCTTTCGGTGTGCATATGTACATAAGTATCTGCATTAATGTATTAAACAAAGAATTATCAAAATTGGTTCAGCTAATCAAAAGCAATGAGGTAACAAACATAAAAAAATACAGTCGAATTAACACCTCCTCCTTTTTGATGTCGGTTAAAAATAGCAAAATGTCAACTAAATTATCACTCTGTTATCTAGAATGTAAGTCAATCATTCAGATTGTCATAAAAAACTAAAACAAGATTTATAAAAATAGTTTCACAGAATAAATGCAAGGGTGCAAACTGTGCGCAAACAAAATCAAGCCACTTTGTACAAGTTCACTTCACCGTACGCTAATTGACGTCCACTGGACCGCCGATGTGAGATTCGACAGAGTATCAAACTATTTTTTTTAATTTGCACCAGTAAGAGTAGTATTAAAAAAAAATACAAAATTTTGTCACTGCTAGAGCCGATGTCCTCTCATAGTAAAAAAATATAATACCATAGACAATCAATCTAACCAAATGCGGATTGGCAGATTTCTCGACCATAAGAAACCTTTATGTTCTTATAAAGATCTCTATAGATTCCGGGGTTTCGTTCACCGGTACAGCGAGTTTTACGTAAGTGATATGCACTTAACTTGAAACATGAAATTAAAATGAACTATGAACAGAAAATAATTATTAAAATCTATATAGGCGTTAGATGTGTTAGATATTAAAGAATAATTTTCCTAACTTCACATTAAGTAGAATCGCAAATATACACACAATTCTGGTTCAAATATATATCAGAACATAATCACAAAACAGTGGTATCGTTTCCATCCATTTCATAGTTGGCTGCCCCCATATCCTCACCATTGATACTGCCGCCGCAGCACAATTCCGTTTGTCCATTCTATTAGCCGCTATTGTTTAGAAATATTCAGGGCGTGAAAAATGTAGATTTGTGCACGAATCAGTTGCAGTATCGTAGTAATTGATGCTATTTGAGTTTTTAAATATATTTTTAAAATAACTTACCCGCTGCTACTAATAATTTATGTTCAAACGCCATACCGCTGCTGAGCCTGCAACGCCATCTTTCGTTCAAACAAGGACTAAAAATATATATTACAGATAAATAAAAGAGCCTTTATTTTCGTTTCAGATTGGTCAAGGAGAACTCCGCTGACCTTCGAACAGATATACAACAGCACTTCCTACGCTCAACTAAGGACGAGAAACAAGCCATACAATGTACCAGTTAGACAAAGCGTTAGCAGTTATAGACATAGATTTAATGAGAGTTACGCTAATACCAAAAGAAACGATTTAAAATATAGTCATAATCGCAATTTGAACCAAGACGGTAGAACTAAGGAACAGTTGCTGGTCGGATTTGCTCGAGACCCATACAGATATTCCATACCGGAGGCAGACTACAGGAAAGGGGTCAGGTAAATAATATAATCTCTGTTTTATGTACTATAAAAATGTGTTACAGATAAAGAAGACTACAGAACATTATTACAGCAACTTGAAACGCAGTTTTCAGACAATCGGCTATTATCAAAAAATGTCAAAGGAATCTTAAAGTAACATGCAATAAAAATAGTATTCTAAGTCTCAAACCCTCTAAAATCATCAAAAATCTAATAAGTACCTTATGAAAAACCTAATAAATGTAACCACGTAGGTGTAGTATACGTACACTTTGCAGAGAAATCAGACCCGAACAATACATGAACAAGGACAATCGTGGTAAACGTGGGGTGGTGCATCTCTACAACATGCTGACCTGCGCCACCGGCTGCGACCCGATAGCTTACAAGGGCTATGGCTGCTACTGCGGCTTCCTCGGCTCTGGCAGGCCCGCGGACGGCATTGATAAGTAATAATATTACCTCACACAGCCATCTCATCTTACTAGGTACAGCCTATATTACACGCTGAAGCGGGGATGGTGTAACTTTTCGCCATCACTAGTTTGTATTTCTGGACGCACCATTATGTGACGTCAGAGACAACTGTCAATGGGGGATGTAATTTGATAGATTGCTTGGAATTCCCACCAACTGTAATTGTTTACTCTGAACTATTGTGGAAATATTAACATAGAGTTAGAAGCAAATCTGCTTTTAATTTTAACAGCTTCTGGACATGTCAGTCTGCGGTTCCCATATATTTATAGCAAATGGTCATCGAAATCACCCTCTGTAAGAAATCATTAAACGCTAGACTAGCCACTAATCTAGTCCACTAACAAGTGTAATATAGCATGCATCAACTCCCGACAGCTGCTGTAAAATTCACGACGAATGCTACGAGGACATCCGTTGTCCGTTCTACACGGTGTACTTCCAGCCGTACTACTGGAAGTGCTACCGCGGGCAGCCGCTGTGCGCGCTCGAGAACTACGAAAGCAGCAACCAGTACGTGAACGGGTGCGCCGGGAGACTGTGCGAGTGTGACAGGCAGTTCGCGATGTGCGTCAAGCGGTACTCGTGTCCCAGAGGCCGCCCGCTCTGCAGGTCATCACCCCTGAGACTGTTACAGAATATACTCATGTTTTAAGATAAATCACAATTGTCACCGCTGTCAATTATTTTTGTTTTTTGTTTTTTGTTTTATTTATATGCGTATTTGCATTCTATACCAGTCCAACGTTGGTGTCTGTGACAATTTTTGGCAAGAAAAAATGCAGTAAAGTATAAAATAAACATAAGTTATTTAACAAATATGTGATTATACTACCTATTTATATAAAAAAATATTACAAATATCTTTTAATAAATAATATTTTTCTATATAAATGTGTATTAACACGGCTCTAAGTAGCGCCTTCGAACAAAGTTTTTATGTACTACTGCAATATGTAAATATATTACATAGTACATAAAATAATATGTAAGTAGCCATACATTGACAGTAGTGTATTCCTATACATATGTATTAAAAGTGTCTGTCTTAAAATCCTCAAGTAAAGTTCCAATTAGTACACTTTTACTTTATTTAATTAGTATCTTTAGCCCCTAGCTTTCATTTGTGTTATGTACAAATGAAAAGACAAAGTCGGTTTTGTACATAATAACTGCATATTTTGTATGTCTCTCTGTGTTCCTGTCTCTGTCCGTTTCTATCTATCTCTATCTCTTTCTGTGTCTGTAGTTTATGGCAAACAATGAAGTATACAACGCTCTGTGTGTCAGATGGGGTAAAGTTGAAATACTTTTCATAAAAATCAAACTAGATGGCGCTCTTATGTTACCTTAATCACTAATATTACGGTGTTGCTAGTATAGGCGGAATATTATTGAGCCACTTGCCACTGAATCACCGGGCATGTCAAGGAACAATGTCTGCTTAAGATAGTAGTAAGTGTTATTAAAATTGTAAATAACTAATAATAAACAAAATATATGTATATTATCCGTTATTTTATTTGCTTCTATGACACCTATTATTAAAATTTTAAAACCTTATTTTCATTCGTCTTGCCTTTAATAGCTTTATTAGTCTCACATTTCGTTCTATCACATATTCATACATTATTTAGCTCAAATTTTTACACAATAAATAAATATCTGGATGGATGGATGGATGGATAAAACCGCATGGGACCTCTTGACTGAAACGATTTTATCACTTGTTGAATGATTTCGAGATACCATTCGCTAAACATTGCACGCTACTGCCATCCTGGAAACCCCTTCTGATTAATAATATGTTGTTCAAAACCTAATTAATATTAATATAATTTATTTAAAGTTATCTTTGACTTACAAGTTCAATGTAAGTTACAAATTTACGTAGAAATGCAAACGATCTTTACTAAGTTCGCTCTAAGTATAACAAATTGTTACAGAATACTAACTTTATAACGTATTACAACCACTGAAGAGCCGTTATGGGGCGCATACTATTTAAAACGTCTTGAAACTGCGGATTCATAGTTTGAAATAGCTTTTATGGCAACAAAGAACATTATGTAATTTCTGTACAATTAATGTTTACAATTATTTAGACCTACATTTTCTACATACATATTATGTATATATATAATTTTTAATAAAAAAATAACCAACGCATCAAAATACAGATACTATTTTATATATACCATCTTTATCTGATACTATCTTTCATCTAAAAGTGTACGGAATAAAATAGGAAAAAAAAGCTAAAAAAAACACGCGCTTAATGCATGCAATTAAAAGTAAAAAGTACGAAATAATTTTAGAAGTAAGAAAATTAATAAGTGCTTGTGAACCCGGCGCGGTCGCAGATTTCAAACGATAAGCAAAGTTAAGCGAACTTGGGCGCACTTTTAAAACAGCGCTGACGTTTTTAAACCTGTTGTAACTTAAATTAGATTACTGCAAAATTAAAATTAATGAATGAATAAACACTTAAATGAATCGTAAAGATAAGTTCAATTTAAAACCATACCTCCAATTTCTTCGACTTGTGCGTACACAATCGATTAGTTCCCACTTACTAAAGTGCATAATGTGTAATGAACTAAGAAGTATTGGACGATTTAATCTATCAGGATCGTCTTAGCGAACGTCATCTCACCATTATAAAGGTAACGATTTGTATTACAAAATATCCGTCCTTAATCGACATCCTTAAAACCAGAACACAAATTGTTTGAACAGTTTTAATAAAGAATCATTGCATACTTACACATTATCCATCACTCGGTTTCGTATGCGTGCATGACAATAACAGTAAATGAGCATTTTTAATAATTCCAGATGCAGTCTATACAAAGCATCATGTCATGTGTGTTTCTGTTCATAATTTTGAGTATATCCAGCGCCGGAGGAGACGCAACGCAGCCGTTTAAAATCATTACGCCATGCCATCCAAATGTACCTACGAATTGCCAGAACTCTTCCAATTACGTGTTTTATTATCCATATGTGTATTATTATTATTATTATCCTGCATATTACACCTATCCTTATTATTACGTTTATGGCTAGTGTACCTATATTATTAAATAAATATATTATGTATGTATAAACGTATAGGTTCTATATAAATACTTTAATTATTTTCACAAAATTCGTCGTCGTTTTATTGATTGCTACTGCCAGTGATTTCATGTACCATAGACAAAAGACTAGTGAAGAATAAATACAAAATATAAACTTTCGACTTTTCTATACTATAAATGTAATCGTAAATATTACATTAATCTTTGTTATCGAAAATGTCTTGTGTTTACAAACAGATACTTACGAAGCAAATACGACACACTGAACGTACGGCATTATGTACCCATTAGTTTATATATTCTGTGGTAATACGACACTTAAGTATTTGAATGATTGTGTACACAAATACAAAGTGATTAACATTCCGTATGCGACTGCACTGTCCTATTGATGTGGTACCAATTTGTAGACATATCGTAAGCGAGATGAGCTTTTGTGTAATATTACGCAAATGTGTCAAGCATACAACACCTTCATATATTCAAGTGAACCTCTAACTCATTATGCGAGTAATGTTCTAGTAATATTCATTTATGAATGTAGACTTAATCAGAGCTTTTATACGACGCAGAGAATGGGGTCGCCAGCTTACAAAAAAAATGTAGTATTGGGTAAATGTGTTGTGTGTGTTTGAAAAACAAATTATTAATTATTCTAAAATTAAATACATTGTTACCATATATGGCAACCCAAGCGGTGAATATAAGGCATGATTTAAAAGGATTAATATCAGTGGTATATATTTGCTACAAATGATGGCCCAGTCGGCAATCACCTCAACTAATTGAGTTCTATCATCAGATCAATTTTATTGTCAAAAGAAAAATAGAACCATTAAATAAAGATATAATCCATTTATTAGTCATTTACACATACAATTAGACCCACGACACTGTACAAAAATTTCGTATAATATACAAAATGAATGCTTATAAAAATTTAACCCCACCGATAATGTTGACCGGTCGCCCTTTGTACTTCTTGGATATGTCGCTCTCAATCTGAAAACAATAATAACAATACTAACAAAACGATAAACATAAGAAAAATACAGCAGCAAAAAACTTATACAGATTGTGAACCATAAAGCTCTTAAGCGCTGCATCGCATATTGCAAGAGATCTATACAATCAAGCTACTATGGGCGCTGGCGGTGGCGGAAATATCAATACACGTGTCGAAGGGTCCTCGTAGATAACACACTAAAACACTAACATCAGCCTGCAGGTCGCGGGTGCGGGCGAGTAAGCGCGCCGCCAGGGGGCGCAGGCCGGCGGCGCGCGCGCCCGCCGCCGCCCGGCGCTCCGCCTCGCGCGCCGCGCGCCCGGCCAGCTTGCCGCTCAGCGACAGCTTCTGTTGCAGCTGCGCGCTCAGCACGTCCACGTACCTGGATATAAATAATATATTCAATCAAACTATTGCAATATTTGTCTTTGGGTTGAAACCATGATGACCTCATCCAACCATTCACTGATCTGAATTGGTCTGGACTGGACTGATCTGGACACTGACAGAAATCTGTATTTGCTTACGTTACTTGCAAAAACAACTGTATAATAAAAAAAAATATCCAACCACACGCAATGGAGAATTACATAGTTATACTGCAACATAGCCGCGTAAAAGGTCCATTTAGCATAATATATGCAGAATGCATTATGTATATTACTAAAGAAAACATGGAAATAAATTGGTATTAATGAAAAGGAAATTAATCAACACAGAACACGATAAAGTTTGGGCGATAGACGTGGTGATATTAAAATGCCGAAGAGATGTTTAATATTTTAGAAAATGCAGCACTAGCGGATAAGGGGGTGGATGGACCTCCCAATGGCTGCAAATTCCCTTGATTCAATGTTAAATAACCCTTGGAAAACATTGTCAGTACCTAGTTAAGATGAAGTTTGAGGTCGGGGCTCCCGTACACAAATAAGTACAGCGCTGTACTGGTACTTTGCATTTTATAAATTAATTTTGCTTCTACTGTCTTATCTTTCTAATGTCCTGCCATCGATATTGTCTATGCGGTACTAATATACTTTCAAAAATGCCGTCCCGAGCCTCAGACGGGGTTAGTGGTGAAGCGTAAGTGAAAAGAGGTTGTCGTGGACGCACCTGGGCGAGTGCTTGACGTTGTGGAGGTGCGCGACGTGCGGCGCGGCCAGCGCGAGCGCGGCGGCGCGCGCGGCCGCCAGCATGCCGCCCAGCGCCGCGCCGCTCTCGGGCGGCAACCGCGAGCCCAGCGACAGGCCCGCGCCGTCCCTCGCCGCGTGCGTCTCGTACACGCGCATCTTCAGGAACGACTCCAGCTGCGACCGCACGTCGCCCGTTATCTCTATTACTTGACGACACGACCGATGTTCGAGAATTTTCCCAGTGAGGACAAATGACATTATGTTTCAGGTGCTTCGATTTCGCCTTAAAGTTAACTAAAGAACTGGAGAAGTGTTTCATAAAGCCTGGCAAAAAGCCAACAAAATAATGTTGAATCTCCATCAAAGAAGCAATCTAGAAATACAGCATCGCTACCATATATGTGAGTCCGTATTACTTTTACATAGTAAATTGTAGCTCACCTCAACTAGCTGATCCATAATCTGGTTCCTGGTTGAGGGATTATCCAGGAGTGTCAGCGCATCCCTGCCCCGCGCCACGCCCCCGCCCACCCCCTGCTCCTCTATCACGATGCCGGACTCTTCCAGCGATATGGCCGCCACATCAGCTGACACGTCCTGGCCATGATAAAATATTCAGATAAGTTCAAGAAAACAGTCCAACTTGTATACATACACATATCAACTTGTCTATGTATATAATCCTCAATCTATAATTAGTAATTTTCAATAATTCAATTCAAGGAATTCAACTTAAAAGAAATAGACTGATAACAGGATAGAACGATGCCACTACATAAATACCACGAAGATAGTCCGTCATTTTCAACTCACGATAGCCTCGGGAACCAAGTCAATGTTACCCCAGTCGATGTCACCGGCCGCGTCGCCTTCGCCCAGGTCCACATCCGCAGCTGCTTCCACTGAGCCGAAATCTATTGAGTTGTCGCCAAAGTCTATCTGCAATAGAAATAATTGACAATGCAAATTAAAAACAACAAACTGTCAAAAAATTAACTCGGGTGAGCGCGGGGCATCGGAAGTGACGTCACAGGTCGAATGACACAACTTTTGGCGGGAAGAGAGCGCGGGGAAAGCGCGTGCGCCGGCTGAGAGTTCAGTTTTAGGCGGGAAAAAGAAAGTAGTTGTCGTGTTTTCTAAAGATGTTAAATTATTGTTACTTGTAATATTGTCGAATG
>DWQT01002838.1:0-13414 GCA_018244895.1 Myscelus amystis hages | reverse complement strand
ATATTTACTCGCGTTATATAAAGGCAAAGAAACAGAAAAAAAGGTACTGGGTGCATCCTTATTTGCAAACTCGAAATGCGAGCTGGCCGCCGGGCGGGCCGCCGCGCTCAGAACGACCGCGGCGGTCGGGCGGCAGCCGCATCGCAGTGCGAATAGAAACTACATTCTCGTACAAATTTTTGATCGCGGACAGCCGCGCGGCTAACCGCGTAGTGCGAATGAGCCCTTATGTATATTGTTATCATAATGAAGTATTAAATTCAAAAGGACCGGTAGTAGAATTACGAAATAGTTTACGAATTAAAACAAAATAGTGCAATTTCTTTTCGTGTGCCGCGGCGTTAAAGTAATTTAGGTGCGACACACACGTGCGTTTCCGTTTCTCATATTATTCACACCGCAGTATCGATTTAATAAAATGTTTCACTTCAACGCGTGTGTAATTAGCCTTATGGGTTATTCCATATGACTACTACATTGTCAGCCTCAGGACAGAATGTTAAAATATTATTTCATCTGAAATTTGAACAGGCTCCGGACTAAATAAACACAAACCTTTAAACTCTAAATAAATATAATGTATAAATATTTTTTAATACCTACATTTCAATTCGTAGGAGATTTAATTACATGTATTTAATTCCACAACTTTGTGGACAAACAGTTCAATTGAAACAAATTTGTTGCTCAAGACTATATAAAGATGCTTATCATATTTTTTTAAATACACAGATACATTAATTTTTTTATAAAACTTTAAAATTTTCAATGCCGTTGAATAGAAGGTAGGTAGGTATACTTAACAAAAGAATATTTTAACCCACCCAAAACATGAAGTTCATGGCTTAAAACGAGGTAACAATGAAAACAAAATGGCTGACAATATTTACTACCACAGATAATCAAAAACACTATAATAATATTATTGACGTTGACATATAGATGGCGACAGTATATTAGATGTCAATAGTTTTGAATAATAGTATTTGTTTCTTTCCAGGACGCGAAACTAAATGACAAACTGGTGAACAAACACGGGGACCAATTAGAAGATAAATCCTTGACCATATGCAGCGGCACCGACTACATCAATATAAACTACCAGCACGTCGTCTGCCCGGACGCCAACACCGCCAAGGTCCGTCCGGCACTTTCTAGAAGCGTCTAGAACTATCTCGTTAATCATTATATAGATAATCTTCATTTCAATCGTATGTAATGTAAACCTTCAGCGATGTTTGGTGACTTGAGTACTCGAATATTCTAGAAGCTTCCAGAATGTAATAGGTAAAGACACTCCAATTGTCCTTAAACTCATCTACAACGTAACTATAAAACTTATGCTCGTTTTATTGCGTTTTTGAGTAGACGTTTGAATAAAGCTCGCCAGTAACATGGACATTTACTCACAGATAAAACATAACTATAAAAGCTTAAGTCTATTGCCGTGTTTAGTAGTTCTTGTAATAAAGCTCGTACTGTGTATAATGAAAGTTGTCTGATTGCTGCCAACTTGTCAACATTAAAAAAATATGCCGATAATTAAAATAGTGCATTAGTAAGCTATGTAGTAAGAGGTCATTCAAGTGTTACGTAAGCAGGATTTGAGTAAGTTTTAAACCCCGCCCCTTTGTCAGCAAAAGACAGCAAAAACCTCCCATTGCTAACGTAAACATTAGTATGTACATTTCTAAATACTTTAATAAAAACCTACTACTTCAATAAATATTGCTGAAGTAACCACCATATAGACTTTCCCCTTCCCCGTCGCTATACACCCCTTTCGGTGCTTACTTGAATGACCGCTGAGCTAATGTGTTTATTGTCAAGGTGTGGCTAGATGGATTGCGACGGATCACGCACAATGTAAAGGCGAACAACGTGTGTCCCATGACCTGCCTCAAGAAACAGTAAGTTGTCGCTCGAACACATCAGCTTTACATGCCGTTTGATATTTATGTCAACTAACATGTTTCTTGTAATAATATTCTTCTCGTCCCTAACTAAGCTTCGTTTTTCACGTTTATAACATATGCATGAGCATTGAACTTGCTTTATTTTTGGATACGGCAATATTATCTGATATCTATCTGCATATCTATGTTATTGTAATGTCTGTAGATAAGAGCACTATAAACTTCTTTTCGTGTAATAGTTTCAAACAATAAGTAAAAGCGCCACCTGTTAAAAAATTAATGTACTAGGTCGGCTCTTGTTATTCATTTCATTGATCCTAACTAGATGGCACTGATTACAATTCAACACACGCTGATATAATATTTCTATCCAACATATTTAAAATATCTTGCTATATTGTCATGCAATTGGCTATCTTGTTAGGATGGAGAAAAAATTTGCAAGTCTAAGGTGTACGATAGGTAAAATCGCAAATTTTGCATGCAATCATTAGCATTGTTACTTCTATGCATTCTTTATTTTCTGTTCCTTGCACGTCTTCTGCATGATTGTTTTTTTTTATCTGCTTCCGCATAGGACTGGAAGGAGTCGCTTCGTGCCATCACTCACAACAACAAAATCAACAATGTGTGCCCAAGAACGAGCCTTATGAAACAGTATGTAGAGTTTATATTTGTTTGTCGCTGTAGGTCTAGTTGTGACACTTTGTATTCCGAGTGATTTTGACATAAAACCCACATGGACACTGAAATGTGTTTAATTATTTCATAGGTAATTTAGGCGTGTCTTGTTACGAGACAACTTTAACTAGCTCAAGTCAAGATAGCAAAGCAACCAATAATTTTGTTTGTTTATTTATTTTCTCCACATAATGATTCTTTGGTCAATTTCTTTGGCGAATATTACAGAAATCATTCTACGATTTTCGGCAATAGTGAGTATGGATTGAAACCAATTATTATCCAGCAAAATCTTCGTTTCCGTTCAAACAACACTTTTTGTGGAATAAGTATGTACGGTTTTTTCAAAAGGTGTGAGAATCAGAACATTTGAAAATGTAGAAATAAAGAAAATATTTGAAGGAATTACTAATGTTTCTTAAAAAAATTCTAATCGAATTACTAAGTAAACAAAATAATTAAAACAATCATTCTTTGCGTTTTTTTTTATTTCTTTATTGTGTTTATATTCATTGGAAAACATCGTCTATTCTATGTATTTTACAAAAATAACAGTGAGCCGTTTAATTCAGTTCAATATGGTATCGAAGTAAGAAATATCTACTGCGTATGTTCATTACGTAGACCATAACGGGTCCGACCAAATTCGTTCGGACCAGCTTGCCGTATAGATTGATTATTGTCAGTACGACGATCGCCGCGATCGTCGGTATGAGCGGCAGGTCCGGCAGCAGCGACTGCAGCATCTTCATCATCGCGACCATCGGCGCCAGCGTCTCGCGCGGCAGCGCCAGCAGCAGCAGCTTGAGCAGCGCCGTCATCAAGATCATTATCAGCAACAGTACAGCCAGCGCCTTCAACGCGACCACCACTATCGGCATAAGCAGGACGGCCGCCACCAGCGTCAGCGCCAGCAGCAGCGTCCCCATCGTTGACAGCACCCGCATCACCGCCGTCATCATGATTATCACGATCATTGTCATCGACCAGTGCCGGCCCGCTGCGGACAAGAGGTCTCAGATTGAGATCATAGTCAAATCGATCGACACACCCGCCTTAGGCGATTTCAGCAAGAAATCAAATACGAAGTGCGACGATAGAAAATTGTTTGGCAATTAAAAAATGAGGATAACGAAAAAGTGACCCACCTTCGATAGACGTGGCGTAGATTGTACAGGTTCCCACGCAACAGGCCTGCGCGCGCATTCGCTCCCCGGGCAAAGCGAATTGCATCACAGCCTCCGCCCGGGCCAGCGGCTCTAAATCTTTCTCGCGTCTACCCTTTACGTAATTTCATTCGATCTTAAAACTACTGTGTAATGTTATGTTGATGCAAGATTTACTCGCCTTTTGAGAATTTTGAGAGTTTAGTATGCACATGAGATAAAATCTCTTCGCTTCAGGGCAAAAAGCTTACAATTCCGTCCAATTTTCATTTTATCTCCGGGTATATCGCGCTCAGGTTTAGGGCCGGGGCTCCAGACGGTTGCGCGCGCAGCGTCGCCCTGCCGCAACCCTGCGGATCGATCCCCCGGCTAACTGCAGTCCGGCCTTCTCCGTCGCCCGAAACGGTCGTTCCGTCGCTCGCGTTTTTCCTCTCTCACTTTAAGCCATGTATAAAAATCAGCTCCACGCGAACCAGCTTTACAAGGCACGCCGCAACGACAGCGAACCGTTCTTCCCGCGAAGAGAGGAATCTTGGAAGAGAAAAGAGCATTCCTCTACAGCATTGGCGCTGTACCGAGGTAATCGATAGGACGATGTTTGGGCCAATGTTTGGCCAACGTTGGACCGTTACCTGCGTCAATGCGGACATGGAGTGGGACCAGATTTCGTTCTAGAGAGTTCTTTTTGAATTGTGATTTAAAATGTTTGGCTGGATTGGAACCAACGATTTGCTAAATACCGAACTGCTAATTTTCTAAGGACGTACATCCAGTTATTCTAAAAACGGAACCTGTGAATACTTTTTGACAATAATTATTGTTGACAACTGACCAGGAGATATTTTTAGAGATATTTATTCTGGTTTCAAAATCAAATTATTTTATGAATGAGCTGATACAGTTCTTTGTTCACTTTGGAGGGGAATGTAGTGTTAATATCACATTTTCGAATCTCCGGTTCCGACCTGACTTCTCTAATACCTAAGTCATAAAATTGGCCAATATTTACCTATGGTCATTTGGTATCCTCAATATTATCACTAGCGCTAATCAGTTTTTCAATCTGTTCAACTTTTGGAAACCTCACTATTTCGATTCGTGTTCATGTGGAATGTAATTGTACCAACGTTGGCCAAACTTCAGTCCTGGCGGCTGAAGAAGGCAGCGCGGGGGCGGACCCGCAATGCAGTTTCGCGTCGACGCAGTAGCTCGCTCCTGTGTCAATGTCGAACAGTTTTAGTTGCGCAGAATCTCCAATCGAACGGACAATGGATATAACGATACTGAAGAGCCAATGTTGCTCAAGTCTCGATCAAGATAACGTTGGTTTGTGATTACCGTGATTGTTGAGAATAAGGAAAAAAATATATGAAACTGTCCTCTCTATTGGAAGTCTGACTTGATTTTTTACCTTTTGTGCTTTTCGTTTGCGAAATGATCTCGTCTGCTGTTGGCTGTACTGGCTTTGGCTACGTCGCGCGTGGGCGGCCAGGATTGTGTCGGGCTATTGTGCGGGGTGGGAATTGGCATTTATTGATTTGCGAGCGGGGTGAGAATATTTGAATCGCTGATGCGCAATAAATATACACGCGTTTGAATATTTTAATCTCTTGATGAAAGATACATTTAAATTTTTATTTTAAATCTCACGAAATGTTAACAGTTAATTTAACGGTAACAATTATTGTATTGTGGCCATTTTCTTTGTCATACCTGTCACATATTTTCACCAACACCCACGGTTGACTGCCAGAATTGGGCATCAAGTTTTTCTGATTTCTGGCTTTAGATATAACGATCGAGAATAAATAAACTAACATCTGGACTTGAGACGGTATTTTTACAACAAACGTATAAATTAGAAATTAATTGCTCTCTGAAGCTCAAGAAACTGGGTATCCCTTCAAAGCTGCCACCGCACACCTCGGTTCTAGCAAATGTCCATTCGAAAAATCCCACTATGATTAATAAAATAGTTATCTTTATACACACTGACTTGTGCTATTGGACTTTTAATTCTCTGTGCAATTGTTACTTGTTGATACAACGCTATGGAGTGTTAACTAATTCACTAACAATTTCTTTGGCACACAACACAAGATCTATTTCGTTCAGCTGCACGCTAAAAGCTTTAAATGTGTGTTTTAATTCTATCTCCACTTTCCATTCACACATAGATGGGTACATTGGTATAATCGGTTGTCCCCAGTTGGATGCGCCTCAGCTTCCTCACGGATCCAAAGGGCAAGGTTCCTGTCAAGGTGGTCGCGAGAACGTTCGCTTCGGGGAAAACGGAGAAGCTGGTGTACCAGTGCCTGTCCGACCTGGGGCTGCCGTCGGGCAAGAACGACGGCATGGAGCGGGAGGCGTTCACCTTCGACAAGTTCTACGCGCTGTACCACAAAATCTGCCCGCGGAATGACATTGAGGAGTTATTCCAAAACATGTAAGGCTCTTGATGGAAGCTTATAATAATATCTTAGGACAATTCCACACACGACTATCCGATTGCAAATTAGGCAATTCAATGCCTGTGTTATGGTAACCGGACAGCTGATAAAGACGCTTAACGCATGCTCTGAAGATTTCCATTTTAAGACGATTAAACACACACCCTCAAGATCAGATCCAAAAAGTCGGTATTTTCGTGACCAGATAGCTGAAAACTACTACGGACAAATTTTTAATACATCTGCGTGTAGATAATTGTACAACCAAAGACACAGAAATTGTCGACATCTCTCAATTTCAACGACCTCTAGGACCTCTGGGACTCTCACCTTTCAGTCACGAATCCTAACCATTGCCAGACTTGTCAATAAGGATTCATCTTCTACCTTACTACATAATTACTGGTGCTATTTCCAGCACCCAAGGCAAGTCCGACCGCATCAACATGGAGCAATTCGTGAACTTCCTGAACGAGAAGCAGCGGGACCCTCGGCTCAACGAGATCCTGTACCCGCTGTACGACGACAAGAGGGCCCTGGAGATCATCACTACCTACGAACAGAACGAAGAAGCCAAAAATGCCCGTAAGTACCACCACTACACCTTTCAACGCATCTGCTGAAACAATTTTTGTTAGGTCAGGTTAGCTTAGTACGTACATACATAACCATCACGACAGGTCCCTAACGGTGTGGCCAGGGCGCACCAAGTGCCCCGTATCCCTGTCCTTACAAACCTGTTGTGCTTCGTCCACATCCATCACTCTCTTCATACACACGCCGGTTTCGGAGACTCTTGACTCCCCCGTCAGCAAGTGTCTGACCTGTTTAGTCGTAATAGGACAGTCTTGGTCTCCCTCGGCACCTATATCCATTAACACTCGCGTTGTATATCTGCTTTGGTCTTTCTATCATCATCCATTCTTTCCACATCGTTACATGAAAATATGGAAATTTCCAGGGTGCCTTACAAAAGACGGTCTGATCCGTTACCTCATGTCGGACGAGAACGCGCCCGTGTTCCTCGACCGGCTCGACTTCTACATGGATATGGATCAACCGCTCTCCCACTACTACATCAACTCATCCCACAACACCTACCTGTCCGGGCGACAGTTCGGCGGCAAGAGCTCAGTGGAGATGTACCGACAGGTCCTGCTAGCGGGTTGCAGGTTCGTTCCTTACAAAATTACCTCCAGACTATTCAAACAAGTCGAATACATCTACACTTTCCATCAAACGAGATCAGACCCAAACACAACCAAATAATAAAATACACGATTTAGCATTATATGTATGTATACTCAATATATATGTAATCATTGTTTGTTTTATACCAAATATATACAATAATGAGTATGACGTGTCGTGATTAAAGTTTAGTAATATGGCTCGTCACGGAGACATCGCTTCACGGATAGTACCGAAGACAGAATGCGGCCCGTGGAGTACACAAATGTATATTAGTGCGACACATTGATATACCTTTGTGAATCTTCAAGGGCACGCGCATCAACGGGTCGTGGACACATCGCAGACCACGGAAACTGAAGATGGACAATAATTCATATTTCATTTTGTGCTTCATGAATGTAACTATAAGTATTCTGAACTGTTCAATGAAGAATTGTATATTATCGTGTGATGTTCTAATTGTATCATGTCGCATTCGTAATTAGATCTGCTCGCTTCATCGGTTATCAGCGGCTATCGTCGACAATCATCGACCCCGAACATCCAGTTCACCGAAGTACAATGAGGCAGTTCACCGAAATACAATGCGGCTCGTGGAGTACACAAATGTATATTAGTGCGACACATTGATATACCTTTGTGAATCTTCAAGGGTTCGCGCGTCTACGTGTCGTCATTCAGAAAAGCTCAATAAAGAAGATTATCAATACAACATAATATAATACGTATATGTATATTGAGAACTCATTTTTAATGTACAATTAATTATGTCGTTATGTTTGATTGTTCAAAGCATCCGTTTTATATATGTCATCAAGTATACGTATATATCTTGTAAATAAACGTAATTTACTCGGCGTTCATCTCGTTATTCACCACTTCGAGTACCGATGTTGCTGTGAACCAGTTCACCGAAGTACAATGTAGCAGTTCACCGAAGTACAATGCGGCTCGTGGAGTACACAAATGTATATTCGTGCGACACATTGATATACCTTTGTGAATCTTCAAGAGTTCGCGCAACGACGTGTCTCTTCGTCCCAAGATCCATTAGAAGATGGAAGCGATCCAGTTTTGTTCATCACATCATCTGAAATCTAGTCGTACTTTGTCTAATAAACATCCTATGTATTAAGAAAAATTATAGGACAGACTATGTGTGATATTTCAAATAAAACCGTCGAGTAGTTTCGGACCAGTCCAGCTAAGTAATTTGGATACTAAGTAAATTAGAATTTTGCTTCATTTCTAAAGGTTTTTCGATTTTCGCACTGGTACCATAAATGTTTTTCCAATAAAATGTAATGTGTATATTGTCCTACAAAAACCTGTATCTTTCACTGAAACTTTCATTAGAATCGGTTAAGCAGATATAAAGATTACCTGAATAATCAGAAAAACAGACAGACAGACAGAAATAATTACGTCTCTTTTATATTTTTGAATCATGTAATTAAATATAAGCACTTGAGAAAATATTATTCAATTTTATTTATATGTATATATGCTAATATCTCTAATTATTTATACTCGCTATATATTACATGTCACCATAACATCTTATCTCACAACTATTTCAATCAAACCCTATATCTAACACATCAATATCCTGTGTCTCATCCTTACTTCATGTCACATTTCGTTGGTAAATCACAGATACAGTGACTGAATGACATCGTGGGACACGAAGGCATTGGGAAGAATATTGCGAATCTTAGCGTACACAACTGTATATTAGTGTGACACATTGATACACATTTGTGAATCCTTAAGATGTCGCGCGGCTACGAGACCTCGCTACGACAACCAAGAGATACACGAAGATTACAATTGTTATTGTTTCAAATGTACTTGACTCGTGTAAATTGTTTATTAGCGTCACTGTGTATTAGTTTCTCTGTAAATTTTCACAATTACATCGTATCAGTATGTCTATGTCTCATCCAATATTTATTTTATCTATGTACGAGTATCAATTTTCAATTTATTTATGTCGTTTGCAGTATTATGCAGACATATTTGAAATAATGTAATAATAATAATAATAGTAAAGTGTAATCAATTTCAATCTTGATTCTAATTGATATTTTTATCAGTTCCTCTGTGTTAGTCATCAAGGTGTTTTCACATTGTCTATACCACATTCTCGGAATTAAAGAAATACCATACTTCATTGTATGTGAACTTTCAACAGTGTCAACAAATATACATTTAAGTTAGTTCTATTTTTGATTTTCATATTTTGGATACTAAAATTGTTGCTTCCGTTTCTCCAATGTTTCTATAAGTTGCTTCCATTTCTGGAATTCTTCCAATGCTGGACACGATCGATTCCATGTGCGATCTCGATCGAATTCCAGATGCGTGGAGCTGGACTGCTGGGACGGGAAAGGCGAGGACGAGGAGCCCATCATCACCCACGGGATGGCGATGTGCACCGACATACTGTTCAAGGACGTGATATACGCGCTGCGGGACACCGCCTTCGTCACCTCGGACTACCCGGTCATCCTCTCCTTCGAGAACCACTGCTGCAAGGCGCAGCAGTACAAGCTGGCTAAGTACTGCGACGAGATCCTCGGCGACCTGCTGCTGAAGGAGCCTTTACCGGAGCACCCCGTAAGTTGGACATAAGTTGGAGACACTTTGCTGACGTCACTGGGTATATTCTTATGGGTAACGTTCTAGTCTTTCGATCTGGTGCATACAAGTCTTTCAAATAAATACACAAATCTTTCAATATGTTCTCATAGAGAGAGGAATCATTTGATTTCTTTTCTGATTCGATAGTATATTGACATATAGTCTAAAAGATGTCTATTAACCGTTCCATTGACGGAACATATCTTCTCTTAGACCGAGAAGAATTTAGGTCAATCTATATATCTGACTCATTGTAATTTAGAAGACTGCATATATCGTAGATGAAACACAAAAATCTAAGATCCTGTTCACTTATACAGTAGGCCTTTTCACATTTATTCCGTTAGATCTGATTTGTAACAAATCTCATAAATGTCAGACCAGAATTTCAATACAAACGTATTCAGGATACGCTGAAATCCTAATGAGTAGGATATCGCTACTCAACAATGAAGATCTACCACCCAAATATATCATTATACATACAAATTGCCGGGAAATGCTTTATTAACATCGCACGAAGCTTGAAGCCGACCTGCCTACTGACAATACCTTAACCCGATCGCTGTACTAGCTGAGCATCCCCGAGCGGTCCTCAAGCAGGGCTATACCCCAAACAGAAAACTACGTTTCAGCTGGAGCCAGGCGTGCCGCTGCCGCCGCCGTGCTCGCTCAAGCGGAAGATCATGATCAAGAACAAGCGGCTCAAGCCCGAAGTGGAGAAGCAGGAGTTGGAGCTGTTCCGGCAGGGGCAGTTCGTGATCGAGGACGAGATCAAGGAGGACGCGTCTGCCGTCAAGCAACCCGCCCCCGAAGTTAAGGTAACCGATTGTGTCTTTAGCATTGTCATCCATCCATCCATCAGCCTTTGGAAGTGCCTCCTCTTATCAGCGCCGCTCCGTCCGGTCCTCAGCCTTTGGAATCCAGCGGTGCCTCACGGTTTTCTAAAGGTCATCAGACCACCTGGTAGGAGGTGACCTATATTCAATAATCCCTTTGCCGAGACGTGATCGCCACTCGAGGACCTTTTTCCCCCACCTTTTTTATAGACAGAATTTATAATAATTATTATATTAGTTACGAAACACAACAGAATATGTACGGTCATAATAATATGTCTTAGGTGAAAATGCATGGCAGTTGTTTCAGCTAGCCTAACTTGGGCAGTTTTAAAGTGCTCTTTTAACGGAGGTACGGTGTGCGTGTGCGCAGCCCGAGGAGCTGCCCCCGGAGGCGGCGGCGGGCGCGGCGGAGGACGGCGCGCCGGCGCCCGTGCAGTACACCGGCTCCACCACCAACGTGCACCCCTGGCTGTCGTCCATGGTCAACTACGCGCAGCCCATCAAGTTCGTCAGCTTCGAGGAGGCCGAGAGTACGTTACCACACACTTCCACGCCCGGATCTAGAGGGGACGGGGGGGGGGGGAGTCAAATTCACACGTTAATTGTAATAAAGTTCTCTTATTTATATAGTGTTTTGCATTGAAAATACATGCGTCCTCGAGAAGCTCTAATAGGCGACTGACTACACTATACGATTGATTTACAAACGAACGGAACGTGCTGGGAGGTTTTTTTCGCGGGCTGTTGTCTTCTGGTCCACTACAGCACACAGCCGAAGTACGATGACTGAAATATAACTTTCATTGATTGTATGTACATACATCCCTTGTAATGAATAAAATAATGTGAATTTGATTTATACATACATACGTAACTAGCACGCCAGGTCCCTAACGGCGTAGGCGGGGCGCACCGAGTGCCAAATATCTCTGTCAACCGGTCGGACCGCACGACAAAAAAAAAGGAAATGTTATATAAAATACCTTTAAATACATGATAATTGGTGACGTGTCCCGCAGAGAAGAACATCCACCACAACATGTCGTCGTTCGCGGAGACCACCGGCATGAACTACCTGAAGCAGCAGGCCATCGACTTCGTGAACTACAACAAGCGCCAGATGTCCCGCATCTACCCCAAGGGCACGAGGGCCGACTCCTCCAATTACATGCCGCAGGTTCCATATTTTTGACCGGACCTCTCATAGTATTTATTGTATCGTTTTATTTTAAATTCACTATTTATAATATGTATGTATATTTATATATTCATACCTATTTCTGTATTTACATAGTACACTAAATTATGATCTCATCGCGCCCTTTCCACTCCTAGGTCTGCTTGAAAAGATCTCTTTGGGAGATAACCAGTACCGAAGTACAAAATTTGATATGTTTGTTTCTGTAAATTGTCCAGTGTAGTAAATTGTTAAATAAATAAAATAAAAAATAGCGAGGGATGTAGGCCATAGTCCAGCATTAACCAAGTGCGGATCGGTAGACTTCATACGCCTCAGAAAGTATTATACACTTCATAGCATCTCTAAGGTGAGCTGGTTCCCTCGCGATGTTTTCCTTCAGCGTTATAGCGAGTGATATTTAAATTCTAGTTTTAAAACACACGTAACAAGTCAGTGCGCGCCCGGATGGAACCCGGAGCCCCCGCAGTGAGGCTGAATTACAAACAACTGCTGTCGCTGCTCCACTCATACATACTGAGTCCCCAGTTTTACGTCATGGGATTGTTTATTTTCGTTAGTCTTTATACAAGGTTGCGTTGTCCAGAATGAAGGTTATTTTTTATTTATTTATTCAATACAAGAAACTTATATCTAACATCACAGGATGTCCTAATACGTCAGACAAGTTAATTTATTAATTGAAACAAAAACCAATTAACAATAATTTCATTATTACAGCAATGTCAAAATGAGTATAGATAATCGTTCGAGTTCAATGATTGATTGTAGGAGTACGTTCGCAGGTGTTCTGGAACGCGGGCTGCCAGATGGTGTCGCTGAACTTCCAGACGTCGGACCTGCCGATGCAGCTGAACCAGGGCAAGTTCGAGTACAACGGCAACTGCGGCTACCTGCTCAAGCCGGACTTCATGCGGCGCGCCGACCGCAGCTTCGACCCCTTCGCCGACGCGCCCGTGGACGGCGTCATCGCCGCGCAGTGCGCCGTGCAGGTCGGCCCCGCCCCCGCCAGTCTGCCGTCGTCTACGTACTGGGTGGAACACTAATGTGACGTCGGGTGCAGGTGATCGCCGGGCAGTTCCTGTCGGACAAGAAGGTGGGCACGTACGTGGAGGTGGACATGTACGGGCTGCCGTCGGACACGATCCGCAAGGAGTTCCGCACGCGGCTGGTGCCGGCCAACGGGCTCAACCCCGTGTACAACGAGGAGCCGTTCCTGTTCCGCAAGGTGGTGCTGCCCGACCTGGCCGTGCTGCGCTTCGGCGTGTACGACGAGAGCGGCCGGCTGCTCGGCCAGCGCATCCTGCCGCTGGACGGGCTGCAG
>DWQT01002837.1:0-13416 GCA_018244895.1 Myscelus amystis hages | reverse complement strand
GTACGTGATGCCTGTTGACACTTGTAATTGTTTATAAATCAATTGTTATTTCAGTAATGCCGTCACCGCCGCATCACCCGCACGGTCACCCGCCGCCGCCGCATCACCCGCACGGTCACCCGCCGTCGCCGCATGACCCCCACTGTCACCCGCCGCCGCGGCATGACCCCCACTGTCACCCGCCGCCGCCGCATCATCCACATGGCCACCAGCCACCGCCGCACCCGCCGCACCATCCGCACCATCCGCACCATCCGCACGGTCATCCGCCACACCACGGACCGTGTTAATGACTCATTTTGAGTATTCTATGTTATGGATTATTTCGTAATATCTATATATTATTATTATAGAATGATATAATTATTTTATAATCACGTTTTTTGCAAATAAATATTGGTATCAATTGATGACAACAAATTGATTTGGTTATAACAAATTGAACCGTAGAGAAGTTTGTGAAAATACCCTATAGATAAGTGGCATGTAATTACAAATATCCTAATAAAAGTTTTTATATTTACATAATGGAAATGATGACTTTATTTGAATCTGTTAATTTGATTTATTATCTGTTTGAAAAACAAACATGCGTTTTGGTCCGTTACGGTACGTTTAATTTTAATTTTCGAATGTAGATATTATCTTATATATCATTCATCTTTTAGTGGTGACTATTTTCTTCAGGCATCTGTATCTTAAGTAGAATCTACAGGAACCACGCTCTATATAGACTCCCACCCCGGTTTAAGTCTTGGGACGCACCTCTACATGTGTGAATGATAATGAACGAAAACATCGCGAATTCTGCTAATAGGCACTAAGTGTATGTGGCAGACCATGACTTTATTGGAACAATAAAAGAACATAACTAGTAAATTAAGTAATTATTTAGCTAGCTAAAGTATTTAACAAAAAGTAAATTTTATACATTCACTTAAATAAAAGATGAGCTCGTCTCACAAAGAGAACCGCAAAACATTCCTCGGAAACAATATCAATCTGTTAAGAATTGTTTAGAGTTTTTCATCGTCGGTTTGTTTTGAAAATTTCCTCAAAGCAGAGAACGCTATTTACTTATTGCGCTTCGTTTACTTACAAGGTATTTAGGTTCGTGTCGTCTGTTCCCAGTTTTGTATTTGGAAAATGGAATTTTCCTGTTAGGCAAGAGACGGGGCGGTATTCCCAATCGATTCGTAAAAGGATGTTTGTAATGGCCGTTTTGTTTACACTGCTCTTTCCGTTTTTCTACTCGCATTGACGTTTCGTTGGTTTTCCTGTTATTAGCTTATGTGGAAGAATTTCGTTTTAAATTTTTGTTTGATCTTGTTATGTAATCTTAATAATTAAGGTCGTCGATGTATTTAAGGATTTTTTTGTTTCAATGTTTTCTTACTAAATTAATAATCGTCATAATAATAATGCTTTACACTCACCGTCTAATACTAGATGGCGTTGCATTATGGATGATACCAATAACTCGTCGATACTTGTGATTAGACAATTGTATGAACATCGAGACCTACCGTATCGAATGTAGTGTTAGTACTGAATGTTTCGGCCGGCCCGATTGAAAACAGACTTGTCGGCATTTTCCAAGGTTGAAGCTAGTAAATAAATTGTATGTATGAAAAATTTTAATCTGCACTCAGATCTAGAATATTATATAATTATTTTGGTTTACCTCATAATAATTACTATACTAAAATCTCGGTTGTCGTTGAATAATTTAAATCTTTACGGTATCCTATCCGAGGCTTCCTGATCGGCTTAAAAACTCCTAACGTACGGTTTGACTACCTGACTCGTCATACCTTACTAGTGCTGCGAAAAGTTAGCTCCAGGACTGCGTTAAATATACATATGTATAATACATATTGCCGACTTCAGGCTGTTTCTCTGGACATAGTATGTCTTAAGGCGCGCCGCTGTGCGTCAAATATGCTTGCATATAGCGAAATTTTTGCGAAACTATTCTAGTACCTACATAGGCACATACTTTACTTTTGTTTATTATATATCTCTTATTTTTTTACACAAGCTGTACACGTACTCGGCGTGTTACTCGGAGCTGAGGCCCGGGAGAAACGAATTCTAAAAGCGACTAAGTTCACAGAGAGTTTTGTGAGGTAGCGAGCTGAACGGGCAAAATCGGTTGGCCAATATGTGTGTAATTAATAACGAAATTTGTAATTACCACCGATAGAATAGTATCTACGCATTAGGAATGGCATATTATATTTTCATTATGTTACATAAATTATATTTCAGATGATAGAAGCAACTAAGACATCCATATATAGTGCAAATATTTGAAAGTTAAAATCGTATCAAGCGTTATTTTGCGGAAATCCATATAACCAAATCAAGGTAATGTTATTTAACTACAATCCTAGATGATAATGGATCCTGACTTTTGTTATTTTTGAGGAATGTTGCAATCTAAAATGAGCTTGAATTCAAAAACGTTATACAAACAAAGTAGTTACAATGAACAAGTAAGAAAAATGACTAGACTATAATACGAGTTTATCTGTGTACAAATTGAGGATTATTAGGTTGCTCTTTTGTGAGGAACACTAAATTGTTTAACAGGCTGTGTAGCGCGTCAGTCAAGGATCCCTCGCCACTAAACCCTCCGTTTCGTGGGTTTTTCTTCAAGAGGCGGACGCCGAACTATTTTACGGACCGTTGCTCCTAGGTATTTCGAGTCATTTCTTTAACGTCGCTATTCTCGTCCCTACTCCAAATTTTGTTACGAGACAGTACCAAGCCTACATAAAAATAAATGATTCTATACAGCGTACTTGTAGTTCGGATTTCAATATTTGTTTTGAAATTCATCTCTTGGACGATAGCATACAAATATAAGTATTTAATAAAGACACAAATAAGTGCCTAAATAGACGAACAAATAGGATCAAATATAATTGTATTAATTAAATCAAAGGTGGGAAGGGGGAAAGAGGTAGTTAACGAGGAAAATTGTTCTTAAGCGGCGCTCGAAAAAACATCGGCGATTTCTTTGCTTGAAAACGCTTTTTTGTAAGCTTTTGAACTTACAGTAATTAGCGCTTAATGAGTAATGTTTACGTGGCAAGGGATTGAGAATTAATTAAAAGATTATGATCCTAGTAGGTATTACTGTTGTTACTTTTTAAACTGTTATCTATAAGCTTTTTTTTTCATATTAAATAAGTTATCATACCGAGTACTCCAACCTTAACCTATTGAATACTTCAGTTGTTAAAACGATACAACTTGGTACTACGTTCCCATTTGGTTGGATACATAACGAAAGGAATAATCTTTTAAAAACAATTGTGAATAGGATTGAATGGTCTATCTTATAACGGAATTTCGCCTCCTGTCAGTAGGATTGCGGTAAATTCTATACAAATAATATAAAGCTGAAGAGTTTGTTTGATTGATTGTTTGTTTGAACGCGCTAATCTCAGGAACTACTGGTCCGATTTGAAAAATTGGTTCAGTCTTGGATAGCTCATTTATCTACGAATACTATAGGCTATATAACACGCTAAGATGAATAGGAGAGGAGCAGCAACAAAAAATTCTATTAAAAATTGTGCACTAGAAAGTGATATTAGTTTAATATTTGGGTAATTATATTATTAAACAGCTTTGTAACAACCAAGCTAGTAACATAAAAAGAAATGAAAATAAGCCGTGAGACAACGAAAGCAGGAAATTAACAGTACGGCGCCCTTCCTGACCGGACTGTTCGTGTATTGACCGCCGCTTGGAAACACACCAGGGTTTCTTTGCTTTATATTAAGACGGCATTATGTCTCCTAACTTGTTGTAATTGGCAATTTATTGTTTAATCAACGCTGTAAGATAAGAAATAGAAAATAAATTATATCAACGATACTAAAGATATAATTAGCAAAGTGCCATAAGCAATTGAAAATAAGCTAATCAAATCAAACTGAATTAATTAACATGATTATTTTGAAAATTAGATATAGACACTTATTATATTTTATGTTTTTTTTCTTATTTATTTATTATGTAACAATAATTTCTTTTCATTAATCTTTATTTTCAAGCTTACATAACATAATGTACCTACTTCCGCGAATCAGTGTATCACAATTAAAAGGAGTTTTTATTACTCGCAAAAACAAAAAAGGCATAAATGGAAATACATGATTTAAATCCATTGCAGCTTACTGATTCAATTCACATTACTCGCAGCCACTCAGTGGATAAATAAAACTAGATAAAATCAAATAGAATATCTGATAGACGGTAGAGCACTTTATGGGGAATTCCGATGCAGCTTTTTTTATAAAAAGTTTAATCCACATATCCCATTGTGTTTGAATAAACATTTCAATCGAGAGGTTTTTCATTCGCAGTGGTTATTCAACCGGGCCGGCACATTCGCTCTTTTTTACGCTACACTGATTTCCGATGAATGAACTGCGGTACGAATATTAGAGTTCACCCTCGATGCCGTGCAGGTCACCGGCACTACACAACGGAATGGGTACCAATGAAATATTGACATTAGGAGCTGGTGTGCCAATCGTGAGATGCATCGTTCTTCACATTTTTACATTTTTCGTATGAATCTACATTTTTCGTACATATGTATATGTGCATATATTTTATTACATTTAATTTGGGTGATCGTTAATTTTGTTAACTGAATAGAATTTATCTTAATAATTATAGTCTTTATCACATTAAGGCGATAGACAGATGTACCAAGAGAGCTGTAGACTGTATGGTTGCATGTCTATAGAGCGACCGCTCAACTAATATTCATTTCAGGATTATATAATATGTAGATATGCAAAATTATTAAATGTCTGTACTTATGAAATAAACTTTATGCCATGTTTATATAACGTTATTAGGTTAAAAGGCTTACTGCAATCGGTCGCATAATCGCATTACCCCAGAGCATAAAGGCGCAACGCAGGAATCTTGTATTTAAATTTTATTTCGCTATTTTTATCGTATCATATATACCATTACATATGTATATTATACAGATTCCTACATACATAAATTCATTTTTATACCCAGACCCAGACATCAAACAAATCACACAAATATGTCCACTTGGACACACACACACACACACACTTTGATTGATTCTCTTTGATTGATTGATACTCTTATTCTCTTAAGGTGGAAGGCCCCACCACTATTCAGGGTGCATTAAACTAAACTAGATCGTAACCTTTTTACCGCTAAGTCGTCAGAGTTGAATTATTTTCTCCGAGCGTATGTATTATTTAATATAGGATACAGATGGCTTATTAATTGTTTTAGCCACTTACCATCGGGAAGCCTGTCTGCCATATAACAAGAAAGCAATATAATTTTACCTATAAAACCGCAGTGTATAGTTAAAATTGGTTTAAGTTAGTTCTCCGAGCGTATGAGTCTCTTGGGACAGGTCCAGTAACGATCTTCGGACTTGGATCTTACTTACTTACGAATTCATGAGGTTAAGAAGATATTATATACATACGTAACCAATGAAATTCCTGAGAAAGGAAATTTACTTTTATCTTGAAATTCAAAAGATACATTAGTGACATTTAAGATAGTCTTTCTATAATAGCTGCAGTCCGTTTTACATTCCCCTGCTGAGCATAGGACCCTCCTGCCATTGCAGAATATCAGATCCACCACGCATCACCAGTGCGGAGTACAAAATATGGTTGACAGTCAAGCCGCTTTCGAATGTTTTCAAAACCTCTGGACAAGGTTTAACGATTGTTACGTCGCGGTAATTACCTTGAATTGCAGCTTGACGGGCTCTCGGAAGCATGGCAAGGCTGGCAAAAATGGCAATTAGCGGCCCACCTATCTACGTGCCGAGCTCGGGTAGTATCATCTAATATTACCCATCGCTTGGAATCTGAAACTACATCGGGACAACGAGCGTTTCTATAGTGAAAAAAATCATAACAAATCGTGGCACGTGAAATAAAATGTTTTTAAATTGTTATTTACTAAGCGAATAAATTGAATATAAACTAAACTTTAGCGTTTCCTTATTGAATGTCCATATCTTTTTGTAAAAGAATATTTCTTTGCCAAACAAAATGGTCGAGTAGAGTGTTTCTAGCGCAGTCCTCCGAGAGAGTACATACATACATCTGACTTAGTTTAAGATAGTGTCGCCGCTGTGTGCCACCACTGCGGTTAATAATTTACGAAGTCAACCAAGCTCTATGTATTCAAATAAATATCACCTGACCTAAACGAAATTTCGACTTGAACCTTTCGATTTATTTGAAAAGGATTTTTTTTGGTATTTGACAGTTTTTGCAGCTATTGTCGAGGTAATTAGAATGATTTATTTAAATTTAACCTTTTTACCTAGGTTCAAAATTTTAATCTCGTCTCTGTGAATGTTTTTTTTATTGACAATTGGTTTTCTTATCAAAATCCGAGCTTACCTATACGGAAGGATACAGAAGGTATCAATTTGAACATGACTTTTAAAAAGAAGCTCCACTTGTATCGCACCCGAGCCAGGTATCTTTTGGTCGTCGAAAACTATGAAATGAAATGCAAAATAAGGAAAACGTCAAAAGTTGATTTCGGTTACGACGCACGCTGCATTAAAATACATTTATAAATGTTTGTGTTAAACTGTTATTTGTTGAAGACTAATGTGTTTGCAATGTGCATATTATGCATAATATTTTCATGCAACTGAGTTGTTAAGCCCGTTGTACCTGAGCAAGTTAAGCCCAACTTTCTAGAAAGTTCAAGTCTGCCAATATGCTTTATTAATTACTCAGTCTAGAGCCAAAATAATCGCAATTAAGTATTCAGATTCGGAAGTGCAGAATCGTGTCGTTTCAGCGGCGAGGTAGCTGCACTGTCAGGAGTGCATATAGCTTGTCGGCGAAACGAACATGTCTGGCGCGTGGTATTCCAGGAATAGAGTCGAACGAGACAGGTCAAACGGAAATAAAGCTAGCTGCACTCAGCTAAGTTTGGACATGTCTGATAGCTTCGCTGGCGGCTCGTGAATAAAATACACCTCATTCTGTCTGACTTTTTCATTTCTACTGCACTACTGAAAGCCGCTTCGCTGAAATATGTTCTATTGCGGGAGCGTCTTGTGTTACTCTGTGACCTTTTTCAAGAAATACCTGAAAACTGCATGAAAATTGAAACATTCATAGTTGGATCGTCGCTAACGAGATAATCTAATTTTAAGGTAATGAGGAAAATGTTAGTCCGTGGTTGATCACCTATCAGGGTTGAGAAATCAGGGCGAAAATAATGCGGAGTTTATTAATATCGAAAGGAAAGGTGCTCAACATGGGGTCGTTATATTCGCTTAAATTACCGCCTTCCGAGCTTGCATTACCCCGGGAGCGCCACATGGGGCCGGCCTTGCATACGCCAGCGTATCCTTGATCATAAAGACCCGAGTTACATATTACGATCTCAAGGTATAAAACACGCACCTACTGGTATATATTATTCCATTTATCTGATAATTATTAATTTTTTTATGGAATGTGGTTGATCAGTGAACTCATTCTCATGCCTTTCTAACAATTTCATATGTAATGTTTAGAACCAAGCCGTTAGCAGGACATTTTCAATAAACAAGAAGTCAATATCGCCGCCCCTAACCTCGTATGAATGTATTGGAAGGCAACGGAATACTTTCTGAAAGCACCCAGTTTTACTGTGCGGTTGTAAAATAGAAGAATTTGCGTCGCAAATCGAACATGGTGAAAACCGAAGATCGTAAAACAGTTCTGAGGCGGCCGACTTCATGAATAAACCGTTTGTATTCTCTGCACACCACTGTAGTGTTCCAGCTGCGGCGAAAGGTAAATTTACAACTACAGAGGTAGGTATGTACTTGTACTATTTCACCTCTATTTTTATCTAATAAACAGAAATAGCCTAGTGGTATACAATTTAGCCTCTCATTCCGGGGGCTGTGGCTTGTATCCTCGCACGCAGCTCTGTCTTTAAAAGGTTAAGTGTGTTGTAACTTGAATATGTAAATATAACTCGCTATAACACAACGCGAGGAAATTTAGAAATGTTATGAAGTGTATTGTGTTATTGGATGTGTATGAAGTCTTTTAAACTGAGTGAGCGCAGTAGACCATGACGAAAAACCATTTCACCATGTGAGAAGAACCGTTTCCAGGTGTAAAGCAATAAAATAATGAAAACAAATTCTTATAGATATGAATAAATCATTACAAAATATTGAAACCACGTAAATGAAAATGTATCCTTATATACTGTGATCTCTTACTAACACGTACGCATGTGAAATAGATGAAAATCCATATGAATAGAATGGGTAGAGTATTCTTGGTCAGTGCCTTTAATATTAAGCGACTTGACTTCCGCTTTGTGACTTTCTGGTTACGGATCATTTTGAATGTCTCCCGCGAGGTCTGAATGCGGATGCTAAAGGTTTTCATGCTCCTAAAACTGCCCGACGGTGAATACGCTCTATTTAAAGTTTATTTTTCATTTACAAAATACTTATTCGAATAAGTTTACGTAAAATCTTTCATAACCTACATCTTTTTAAAGTAGATTTGTGAGCTGAATTTTAATTTCACGTAAAGTGTAAGTTCATATAAAGTAAAGATTTATGGTATGTATTTTAAACCATATTGCTGAACGACAGAAACATACGTTGTCTAGGTAGTTGCGGGACTTGACCAATAATTGGTAGCATTTGTGTAAAATGCAGTGAAAATGGAAATAGTCTAAGAATGTTTTCATAGCTTCTAAAATAATCGACCATGTTCGTAGTAGAGTACTTAATCCTTGCAGTCCTTGCTAAAGGCTTGCATCAATTATCCAAATCATATGTGTATCAATAACATATTGGTTACTAATCACTGCTAGGTCATTAATCCTGCACCTCGGGTTATCTTACACGGATGGTGGTAATTTGATGTTTTCTTTATTACTAGGATTTTACTTCAAACATAACGTAAGCACACATCTCCCTGCTTAGGCAGGAAAGGGGGTTTATAAAATTTATAACCACGTGGATAAAATTCAGCTATACTCCGTACAGGACGATAAAATACGCTAGGACGTTTTATTTCCTGGCGCTATCAGGTCTGCAAGTTTTTTCTTTTAAAGGAAACGATAAACTTGTGACCTAATGTCCTTCCAGTTCTGTTTCATCGTAAGAATTTAGTTTTATAAAATAAAATTATCATTTGTATATTATATATGGCATGTAACTGATTTTGTGTGCATACTTGACGTGTCTTTACTTAAATAAAATAACTTAAACAAACACCATCAAATAGTAAAACGTACACATTAACAACTACTCGTAACTCGGAAATGTAACTCTTGGAAACTTACAGTGAATGAAATAATGATAACCGAGCACGTGTACCATATTAGCTGAATTTCTGCTACTTTATAAGCAACTAGTAGCTGCTTGGCCAGTTAATTTATAAGGTGTATAACAGTTTAAAAAATAAAATTAAGAGTGGCCAGAAACAATGTTGCTGAACTTTAAAGCAAATATTGCCCGAACGTGATTTTCGCACGCCTAGCTCACGGCGCCGGTTAGCTCACGGTTAAAATATATTTGGAACAACTTTTTCATTTTGTTAGCTTACATAACCTCTTTCTAACTTACATTGGTTAGGCGTTATACTAGCATACGTTGTTTTTTATTAGCTATGAATTAAGAAAAAATATATAAAATAGCTATTAAAAAACATACAGAAAAACAAACGATATTGGGTTATAATAATTATGATTATAAATTATGTATCATATACCTCCTCTGGGACTACTATTTTTAGTTTATCATTGTATGTGATAATTTGCTATATTGAATAATTTATTTGTGCTCAGCAATGGCAAGATTTTACCTACGGGTAGAGTATATGAATCAACTTTAATTATAGAAGGGTGTAATCCCTTTACGCATACCCATCTTGTTGGAAATATGAGGGCAAATATACTTAGAGCTTCCATTTATGTTTGAAGTTTATCGTGACCAACTAACAGAAAATAACCAAAAGTATAAATAGCTTTCTGACATTTTCCATCTAACCCCGTTTCTTATATTTATCATCGAAGACAATGAAAAGCATATGGGAATAAACTGGAAGCATTAATAGTATGCGAGCTGTATACTTTATTAGATCGATAATGAAAATTGCGAAATGCTGGCACCCGATTATTTTACTTAACTCTAAAGGTGTAACATAAAAATTATTTTATACTATTTTATAATTACATCTTTCTGACATAAACACAAATAAAAGTAATGTGGGTAAATACTGAGGTTGACAAAATTCGGCTTTTCTGTGCAAAATATTTTTTAAACCAAACAACCCGAGGCAGCAGTTCAAATGGAGTGTCTATTTGCTTTACATTAGGAAATGTTACGATTAAAGTTAATTTAATTCATTAAGTTACATTATGATGCCTTTGTTTACAGTAGTGTAATATGAAATCCAGTTTTTTTTTTATTATATAAACCCGCCAACGATTTTCTTACTCTTGCTTAAATGTATAGAGATTGAATGTTGTTTGGGATTGGTATAAAGTCAATCAATGTGAATTTGTCGCCAACCGTGAGTCATTTAGCAATTAGTCACAGAACACGTGAGTCGAACGTACTTCTGAGTTGCATCAACCGTAACTCAGCAGTTCAATAGACTGGGGGAATAGAGGCTAATTAAAAAGTTTTCAGCCGTGCCAAGTGTTATTTGACCTGTGGAAGTGAGAATCGTTCTCAGCATTGTTTTAGCTGGTTCATTTCAGAGACCTATACTGGTCGTCCTCGTTTGCATAGTTACACATACACATACATATCTGTCTTTTAATATCAAAGTGATTGTTAACACACTGGAAACCGATTGTTAGATAAAGTCACGATGGAGCATTGGATCGGATTTGTCATGGAAGTAGTTTCAAGATTTTTTATCGAAGTCAAACCTTTGACAAATTGTTCTGCTATATTTCATAATGAAAGAAGCTCATACCCATTATACTATACGGATTGCGCACGATGTTTGGAAAGTGAAGCAAGAATAACGCGTTTATAATCGGAGATCAATATATCATTTTTTGTCTGTACGGACATAGTATTTATATGTGGTGGGGATATTCTGTGAAACCTTTGTGACTTAAGCTTGTCAAAGTTGACGGCTACAGTTAAAGGACTAGCTTGAAGATTGAGACTACATATTACATAAGTGACATTAGACGTTGGCGGGAGATCTACATAAGCGGCTTGGCCGGTATGGCCGGTCCAGCAATTTACGAATTCAGTGTTTATGTCAAAGCGCTTGAACTACTAGAATGGCTATAGAGTAGCGAATGTACATCATGAAAAAGCCGAAAATTCTATTAGACATTGGGCAGGGTAATGAGGTAGATGTAAATGACAACAAATCCAGTTAAAATATGTCAACGATTTCAAAACTTAAAGGATGGAAATAACAGATATTTTAATTCGTATAAAATAAATGATGATGTAAATGTGAAAGGGTTTACGTAATCGGTGCTTTGACCCAATTATTTTAGAGACAGAGATATCCAGACATTGAACGGCCTTGCGGACGACATGTGAAATGTCATTAGAACTAATGGACTCATTTAACGACGCTGTGTTATGCGGGAAGTAAAATAGTGAATAAATGGTTCAATAATATAAATAGAAGCGATTGCTGCATTTGTCTTTTCATCAATAGTTGTTCTTAGCATTCGAAACTTTGTAATATTTCTCAGAGGCGTCACTGCACCACAGAACAGAAGATGGAGAACTTCAGCGACATTTCGTTCTTGTAAGCGTTAATGGAATAAATTTGAACTTTGAACGTTTGTGACAAACTGTCACAAATGGATGTTTGATAAATGAATAGGTAGAAATTATGTTATCGAATATTCTACAATCTAATGAATACTGTTTCACTTTCCTGAATAGACGTTTGTTTAACAACTGCATCCTAAATGTAGGTACATAACAAATCTTATAAGACATTTATTGAATTCTCGTAGCTACATATTTGTTATATCCGTAACTCGACGGCTGCTTCATTATTTCTTGTCAGTCTTCAAATTGCACGACATAGCACATTCTATTGCCGGCCGGTGATTTAATTCGGAACATTGTTGGACAAGCCGGCCGTAACTCATAACCAGGTGGTCGGATTTACGGCCACAAAATATGTTATAAAAATCCAACCACCTTTATGGGCTCTACATATTGTGAGGATTTTGTTCCATTTTGATTTTATGGATTGGATCAGTTTTTTGATTATTATTACCTTTTCGTGGAAATAAAAACTTAAAATCTCTTTTAAAATGTGAATATGATGGTATTGTAAATAAATTCAGCCGGTAAGAGCCAGTCTTTGTCGTGATATCTACGTGGACAGTTACACAGTACTCGCGTCAGCGTGGGCAAGTGGGCAGCGCAGTGTACGCTTTGGGTTGACCTTAATGATATGGAAACATTAGATGCAAGTAATACGACTGTATTCGAATATGCAATTTCACTCCAATTGATGAACTTTATGAAATCCATAACAAATCAAGAGGATTTTTCATGTGATAGTTGGACGTAAATGAGCTGCATTGGTTACCTAATTTCAATATAACGCTAATTATGTCTATTTTTATCGCACAATTATTACAGGAAACGTTAATGTATTTCGCAATTTTAACGAACCATCATTAAATGTAGTTACCGGGTTTTCAAAATGTTTGTTCTACATATATCAACTGCTTTTACTACCTTTGAATTAGTTTTATTGATTTGGCTAAAGGAAGGTTCTCTCATATAGCGCGAGTTAATTGATTTTAAATGAATGTACAAATTGAGAAACGCAGTAAAATTTAAAAGCGTCGGCAAATTACCATATTACATTTTATTTTACTATGTCATAATGGCTGACTCTTAATGATGGACTCATATAACCGAATATATGTAGGTGAACAAGAATCGAAAGTGGATTAAGCCAAAAAATATTGTTGTGATATTTAGTAAATAACAAAGGAAAATATCTCGGGGTTTGATATCTTAAATATTGTGCTCTACAAAATTGCTATTGTAGTTGCTGTGCTTGCACAATATTATAAAAAAATAATCTTATAGTTAACTTTAACTGCAAGGTCATTTTATTTCTCGGTATTAGTGAAAAATTCGTAAATGGCACCATTAGACTATTTGTTTTGAACCAACAAACTGTAACTAATGTAACTTTCTACAAATTTCGATTTTTGGTACTAATATTTTGCCTTGTATTGGTTGTACTAAGTTTAGTATTAATTGACATTAACACCAACTGCGGCAGTCCCTAAATCCTTCTACAAACGTTACATAACCGTATTATCACTAGATAGTATAAAATAAAGTCGTTTTCTCTGTCCCTATATCCCTTT
>DWQT01002836.1:0-13421 GCA_018244895.1 Myscelus amystis hages | reverse complement strand
GTTGGAAAAAAAAGGTAATGAAATCAGAACCACCGGCAACCGCTCGAATACAAACGCGGTACCGATCGCGGCCGGCCAAGCGTGAAATCGTCATTAATATCGAACCCGTACCTACTGATGTTTGGCTGAGCTATTGAGTCGTTAATCTTATTTTTAATTGGTATTTTATATCCATTACACATACGTCATATCAAAGTTCAAATAAATTAATAAAAGAAACTTTTTTTTACTATCTTTCTATCGCCCAAGAATTGTAACAAACGTTTTAAAAATTTACCGAGATTTGGTTTAAGAATGGAACGACCACACCTTTATTTATGAACATGTTTGTAAATTATTATTTCCGACAGTAATGTGGGAATTCTAATAAAATGGTGCAATAGAAAAATATAAGACTCATTAGCGACCATTAATTGACACTTATATTTTCCGGTAAGACAAAGTATCTATAAAAAAAACTGTTATACGAATTGAGAACGAACGATTTGTTACAGAAAAAAATTGACAACGAATATTGTATTAATGAATTTCATGTTTTACAGATGACTAAATATTTGTCAATTTCTCAGAGCAAATAACTTTTAGCCGAGACAACTGTCATTTTCACGTAGTTTTATGATTCCATCTTAATATCAATGTACAGCCAGGATTATTACAAAGCGGTCCAATTTTGTCAAAATGTTGCGCAATCACGAATTGCCCGCGCGTACAGACTCCCCTCGATAATTTGATATGCTATACAGATGGATATAAAACATCTGACCTTGGGGATGGAACCCCGTAGCTCAGTGAGGCGAGTACATTCAGGTCCCCCGCCCGCCTAATCTGCAGATAATCATATCTATAGGGCACCTACAGCCCTCTGTTACGAAGTTAGAAAACAATTCGTTGAAAACGAGCGTACTTACTATTTGAAATTTTAATACCAATGCCAAATGATTTCATGAATTCTATTTGTTGTTAGGTTTTCAATAATCCTGTGGGGATTTACCTTTCATGTATTGAAGTTGGAGAAATATTTATTTGGTATAATGTACAGAGAAAACTTTCGTAGAATAAAATTTCATAATAATGTTAAGGTAACTTTTTCAATTCTTAGAAACAAATTTCTTTTTATTATCAAAAGGTCTTGCGATTTAAACGTTTTTCACAGATTTAAATAATTTACTCCAACGTCACATCCATGGTACTTGGACCGAACGCTTCTTGCGTACATGGCAATGCGTCAGAGCCCCCTGCCTAGCAACAGCGTTGCGTCACTCCCCTGCCCGATACAATCAAACTGATGAATACTTTCGACACTATATACTGGACCGATACACTCGTGTATAATGCGCCTTAGTCGGCGTTGCTTTGACGGGGTGAAATTAAAAAGATGAATTGGGATAAACGTACCTTGTTCCCGTCCGTTTGATTTACAATTAGATAAGGTATTAGGATAATGTATTAAAGTACACATTCGCTATGCACGAGGATGGAAAATATATTGTAGTTTATTTCCCTTATTCCAACACTACTGTTGGGAGTAAGTTGGCACGCATTAAATCTACTTGCTTATCACACTCTTTAAGCCACACGCAAAGGAAGTGCAGCTGATTAACGACAGCATTACATGCATCAGAGCTGTGTGCACAATCGATCCCTTGACACAGGATTACACTTTCTTGTAAACATTGAATGTTTAAATCATGGCGGCCATTACTACGTATTTCATTATTTATAAATGTGTGTACAAATTTGTATTTTAAACAAAATTATCAAATATTCTAACCACGTCCAAAATTACATATATTTTTCCATGACTTTCTTAAATACAGATTTCAGTAAAACAATTGATATGTTGCAATGACAAGAATTCCGACGTCCTGACGTAGATTTTGGATTCGTATTACATAGAAGTTGTTAAACTTTTTTATGTTCAAGCAATTTTGGTACGAATACATTTTCGAGTTCAGATGACCAGAAATATTGGACTGTGTCAACTTTATACGTTTTATAGCATTTGTGCACGCTTGGGACTTCAATTTTGAAAATAAATAAGTATTAGTATTGAAAAATTCGAGTGAAAAAGTTTTTTTTTCTAACAATTATTTTCAATCCCGTGGATTATCTTAGCCCATGAATACGAGTTGTAAGTATAGATCTTCAAAAGATCAACAGTGACATAGTGAACTGATGCGAGGCGACACGCTTACCTCTACTGCATTCAACCCTCATATTTTTGTCCTTACAACACACTCTCCCCCTGACACACTTGATGTTTTCCCCCCGTAATTACTTCCCCTTTTTCCCTTCCCCTGCCTCTGCAAACCATAATACCTAGGTCCCGCGTCAACCTAGGTATATCTATCGTATACCCGGCGGGATTCGAGGGGGAATGCTGAAAGGGCTCAGCGTCAGTGTGATATAAATTTGTATTTGAGTTATACGAACACATTGCTTCCAGCGAGGGAGAACGCTTCCATGTTTGTTTTCTCTTTGGAATACGACACCAATGTGAAACATTGTAACAAAATTAAGCAAACCATATTTCACCAGTGCTCTAACAAGTATAGAATATGCCGTTGAAATCAATTAAAAAAAGCAATCTCCCAGTTCCGTTTGCTCGTGAACATGAAAAATTTCCACCAAAGCGTTTTCATTTCGGGATCGTTAAAGTATATTCCAACATTGTCATTGTCGTTCTGCAAGTTTAATGAATACGCCATTCATCCAAATAAATTGGAACTCACCGAAAAGAGTGTCCATTAAAAGGAATCGAACATCCAACCTTAAATTAACTTCGGTGAAGTTTACCCTCAAAATAATTAAGGATTCACCGCAATTATCACCACAAAATCAAGCGTCGCTTTGATCATTATCTAGAAAAAGTGTTAAAAACATTTTCGACTCTATCGTTTCAAATTTACGGTGCATATTTGTGAATCTTCTAATGTTTAAACAATATTGCGGATATTTAAATAGCCACGACTTGCCACCGAAAAGTTTTGTACATTTGCCTTTTTGTGAATCAGCGAGGGTCCCGGTGATAATTATAATTATTTACCAATTGTGTAGCGAAGTTATTACCAGTAGGTCTACCGTAATTGCTAGCCTCTATAAAATAACATTTAAATGAATAATGGCCCGAATTCAATAAAACTCGAGTCACCGCACTTTTGAGAGTAAGAGAAATTAACAAGGAAAGAAACGGTCTTTTAACAGAGAAGCCTCGTCGTCAATTATAGCTATTTCGCATGAAAACTCTTATCAGAGCCTCATGCAATTTGTATCTGAATATTTCTGATAGGGATACCTACGTCGATATGATAAATAAATTGGACTTCAAACGCATATTATAATTCTATTTTTCCACAGTCATTGCACAGCGCCGAGATGCATGTTAATTCATTTCTAAAAACAAATTGATTATAATCAATTACGCTATTAAAAATATTAATCTTTGCATCTAAAGAATTGCATACTTATGACATTAGTTTGATTATCATACTTGATAACAAACACGACGGCGACAAACAAAATTAATACAATTAAAAGATACATTATTACATGATAAATTTTTTTACCCATATAAAAGGCAAAACTAAACCTTACAAGACTTATGTATTTCAAAAAACACACAAAACACATAAATAGGTGTTAATTTAATAATGACTCCTGTTAAATAAACATAAGTCATAATCGCTAATAAAACCATCATCTAACCATCTTTCATTTTGTTAATATCCTCTCGAAGGTGTACTTATATATATGAAAAGACGTAACGCAGCCGTCACGCTAGCAAGGGCTCATCCATCAAACCACGCACGTCTTGTACTGGAGCCGTCAAATGGTATCATTCGACTGGACTATTGAAGCACGTAATAGCTAAACTAACCTTGCAACCCTTGTCATATTGGACGACTATGTATTTTTTATAGTAAAGGTATTTTTTTGGATTACTTGAACAATATAATGTAGCAATGGGAAGGAATAATTCTAGAAAGGAAAATATAGGTAATTAAAAATTCTTTTTGAAATTGCACTACAAAGCAATATAAGTATATTGTTTTGATGAGACGCTTAAGATCATCCAAAAAACCACCCAATGCGCAGGATTTTGAGCGTCCCTAAAAAAGTGGAAAAAAGAGGTTTAAGAAATAAATAAAACGATGTGTGTTCTAAAAAATATTTAAGTTCTCTATTATGCTGAGCTCTAAAACAGAAAAACATAGCTTTGACAAAAGGAACAAAGGTTAAACAAAAAAAAAGGAAAGACTTTTCAGGTCTCTCAACAATAAATAGAATTTTAACGAAAAAAAAATTTGCAATTATGTACACTCATGACTAACAGGTCAGCATCGTTCATTCCTTATCCGATTTTGCAATCAATTTGCATACGCATACATTTACATCTCTATCCACTGCCAATAATATCATACTCCTATCGATGAATTTAGTTACAACGAGCATGAAATGGAGCCGTCATACTCGGAAGGGCCCATCAATCACAGCGCTGGCGTCGCCCGCCGTCAAACATTATCTCCCAGTAGAATCAGCGGAGCGCGTAATAGCTAGTTACCTGGCAATCCGTGGTTGTACAAGGATTATTCCTTTATTTTGTCATAAACCTGTTGCCAACACTAATCTAATTATATATTGTTAATATTTACGAAGAGCCATTCAAAAACTATACTATTTAGGACTTAAACCAATATAAACAAACATTTGAACAAAAAAAAACCGACTTCAAGGTAGAACTAATGTAGACCAAATTAATACGCACTAAAAAGTAAATAAATATTAACGTATTTTTTTACAACTTAATAATAAACTTGCTTTTCTCCTCTTTAATATTTAGGAACACATATTGTTGTCTTTGCAGTCGGTGTCAGCCAAGGAAACTCTATAATACACCTAGACACCGACTCCAAAGATACAGTTAATCTTGAGTACGCTGTTACGTTAAGAAAATTAAAAAATAAGTCGAATTCAATTTTAGCTCTAGTAGCTTGAGCTGTTAAAAAACAGCTTATAAAAATTGCATCAGCCATACTGTTGCCAATACTGTTGTACCGGAATTTAAATATAGGTGCTTTTAAAGCATGAAACGGAGTCGTCACGTCCGAGGGTTCGTCAGTCAGTGCGTGAGATTGTCAAACCGCATCCCGCCGGTCCGCTAGAGCGCGTAATGGCTGTTCACCTGCTCCGAGGATTATCTCCTCTACAGGCAATTCTGTGAAATGTGAAAGGTGATTTGGCGAGCTCTTCCCGTTATTGTAGAGTAATAGTTCAGAGAGTAACAACATCGGTATATAGTGTTTGCGAAATTTAAAATATTTTCATATTTTCTATCCCGATTTTTTGCGCCAAACATGTTTAGGCAGTATATTATATTTGTAGAACGAGACTACTATACACTATTTGTGAACTAACCTGACTAATTATACCGAAATCTGACTTATTATATGAACGGTATAGTCAATAATTTGTAGAAAAAATCCAATTATTCGGTTTTAGTTCTCATTTCAAATTCAAATTCAAATTGCGAATTCTCGAGCGATTCTTGCGAGTTCTCATTTCAAATTGCGAATAGTAAATTATCTGTAAAAGTTTTTCTTACTTCATGGACTTAGCCATGAAATGCATAGACCAGCTAATATTGCATATGTAATATATTGCAATATCGTATATTAACAACAATTAGTTAATTAGTTACTGAGTAATGGCTACAATTTCACACATTTACTAGGTACCATAATTTACAATAGTTTATTATAATCAGAATTCAATATTTATTTGTTAATTTCGTCCAAACTCATGAATTTATAGCCTTTTATAGACCAAAATATTTCGTTGTTCTTGGCTGTTATTATTCAGAAATTAAACCATAAATCAAAATGAGGTCGTGAAATTGAAGTACCCACCAGACACAAGAGCACAGCCGGGGATTTATGGAATCCTGCGTTTATTTTGTGCAAATGAGACTACTTATACTCATACTAGGTCTTTGACAGTAGAATTGTTTCCTAGCGGCGCATACATTTTATCAAAATGCCAAATGTAATAAGCGTGATTTGAAATAGGCACAAATGTACTTATATCTCACGTTTAATGTGAAATGTTTATTATTTTAGGAGAAATAAGTACAAAAATCAATTAAATCATTTAAATGGGTTTAGGGGATTACTAATGGACTTTTCTATCGGCAAAAAATCGCGAAAGTTTTAGATCTGTGCACATTTTTTACTTAATTCCTATAATCTTAATAATGCATAGTCCGTTCGAAATTTCCATTCGCATATTTATTACCAATTCAATACGTTGCAGTATGGAAGCTCAGTAATGGTATATCCAAAATAGTACAGAGACCAGAATAACGTGTTACCTTCAGTAGCTAATTGCGATTGACGCTGCCAATATGCGCTCGTGCGGCCGCCATGTACCACACAGACACCAATACACTCTACAGATACTACAAAGGATAGAAAGTACGTACATTACTTCATAACTATCTACTATTTTCCCAAAATATTATCACTGTTATTACATAAGGAAATTCTGTTTACTCTGAGTTAGTAAGTACTATGTTAGCAAAATTGTAATTGAATCTATATTTGAATTAGGTATTATAAGTATGGTTTATTTTACAGCACTACTTAAAAAACAAACTAGATATTATCTTCCAGGTGATGAAGTTAAATAATATACCTATGTGGTATTTTTCATGAAAATAAACATCGCCACCATTAGCATATTTCAACTTTTTCTCTCCACCTTACGTAGAAGAGTTAAGCAACAATTAATGAGCAGTTCGCAGTTTGGTACATTATGGGTTTGTCATTAAGCTTATATACGAGTATCTTAGAGAATATTATTACTCCTTAGTATCTTATCAAAACGCTTGAGCTTGCCGCGTTATAAAAACATGCCTATTTAATACTTTAAACAATGTAATAAAAGATTCTAGACTCAAGGACTGCAGCTGTGGATCGGAAGCTTAAATATTCCGGCACGTTGTTCCAGAAAACCATTACCCACCACCGCGACCCATGCGGATTAAGCACTAATTCTTGTCCCGAATAAAATATAACGCTGTAAAGTTATCAACAAGACTCGGACCTCAGCGCCTCTAATGGGTCGCCGGGGACCTTTCCTTTAATGGCCACTCGTAAATTGGACGAAAATAATTAAAATCGCGCAGACCAAAACACGGCCATTAGGAGAGTAGTCCATGCAAAGGGGTTTTCATTCGATAAATAAACTAGATACCCGTTCAAACAGATCCGCAAATTGCTGCGGGAATATATTTCCACGAACGACGCAGGTTTCCACTGATGCATTTAGTGCCCATATTTATACAAATTCAAACGTTTTTAATCACATTCAAAATCCAGTCCTCATACACATAAATTTAATTCTGTACTGTATACATTAGATCTCTTTATAAATTTAAATCTTTCCGAAATTTCAATTGAGTCCGTGAAATAAATGGTTTTCATTTTGTCATTCAAAATGGATATTATGTTAATCTTGATCCACTACGTTGTTTCCAGAAATATAATATAATAACAAATAAATAAAATGTTTCTTAACAAATCTCTTTCGTACATGTTTTTGGGAACGCTTCGTTCTATCTAATGTGTCGTATATTGTTCATTATAAACATTTTCATTGACATACATAAATATATACTTTGGTAAGATTCTGAAGATTAATAAACATTTTATTAGAATACTGAGCGATAAATGTGTATTTTCCATCCATTATCGTCCAGTATATACCGATCTGTAATCGGTTTCAAATAGCAATAAAAGACACTTTTTTCATGCAACTCGTTGCCTTTTGCTGATCAAAGCTATACTCATCCCAGTAAGGGCGGATCGGAGCGCTCGTAAAATATCGTCAATCAGAGTCGCACTCAGCCAGATTAAATTTGAATGTCGTTACGGAAGAGTGATGGTATAGTGCACTGCTATAATGTAGAAACCATTTTTGTGCTCACAATACAAATACTAAAAGTCAATGTATGTGGCAAATCAATTTCTTATACTTTGGAAGAATATAATATATTATGTATATTTATTGACAAATGAGCAGAAAGCCAACGCAACCACCGTTCATATCCGCGAGTCCAGTGTACCTTAATTTTATTCACCAAAGTCACGAACCCACTCTTTTTGCCAGGTCGTACATATTGAAAACTGTTAAACAAATTCCCGCTGTGAATTAATTTCGCTGCATTCACCAATCGGACGTTTACAAAAAAATACAAAAACCGCGTTGAATAACACTGAACTTTGGCAGCGAAATAAAAATGAAAACTGTACAGTACAAAAACTATTTGGCAAATGTTTCATAGCTGCAAACATTTATATTTCACAGAATGCGTTAGTTAATTTTCGCTTTTCTCATTTTTGGGCATTCCACTATAATTCAATAGAGGACATAAATTTTGCAGAGAGTACTTTTCGACCGTACCTACAATAGAGGGAAATTAATTTGTTTTTCTTACAATGGAATGTCTAGACAATCTCAAATAATTCAAGTTTCACTTAGTCCTCGGTAGACGCTAATGGCCGAAAACTAAACGCGTATATTAAGACAACACGTGTATTATATCACTGTAAAGGTGACCGGTGAGATTAGAATACGAAGCAAATTGCGATTTATTTTCATTGTTCGCGAAGAACGCGAAGTAAGATTCGCTGTAGGAGACAAAATATATCAGGAATAATGTTGCTATAAAACCTTATGTCACCTACAAGTACAATAAGATTATAATAAGCATCGCGTAAAACTTTTTTAAAATATCATAATACAGAGTGTTTTCAGCGTCTCAGTTATGCTACAGTAGAAGAGGTTTGGTTTTTCCAAACTCACGTATTTTAAAATGTGAACATTTATAAGCGCGATGGACTATTTCACGTATCTATTTATCTTATATTTCATTCAACTTTCTGCTTCACTATAAGTTGTTAAAACATATTTGAAGAAAACGCGAAACAAAATTACAAGTGTTGTAATTTACAAATACGCGTCTCCGACTATCAAAGTGTCATTCCAGAAACCAGTGGTGTCTCAATTTATATCACTTTACATCTTATACTTTCGCTTTTTATAGCAGTTTCTAGCACTGCTCGCGACACCAGCTTTTAATATTTTATCTGTAACCGGTTCGCTAGTTTTATTACTAAACTTTGAAGGGCGATTTAGAGGGTGCGAACGTAAAACATCTCGCGTATAGCGAGAACACCGTTCGAAAATATCTTTTATTATTTATAAATTCTTTATTTTGCGATAAGTGAAATTGACAAGTCAACCTAACGGCTCATAGCAGTCGTTAAGCTCTCACTAAAGCTCTTGTAGTTTTTGAAGAAGCTTAATACTTGAACCGTTGCTTAATGACTGTGCAAACGTAGTAACAGTATACGTTTAAATATCTACTCGTAGAAGATAAAGAAAGGATAGGAAAAGCTTATCAAACCAACGGACAATTGACACAATAGCCAATATGCCGATATAAAGGTAATTCCAAATGGAATACTTAAGATATTACAGATATATGACATGTTCATCAAATCGGAAATAGGACTATTTGTGTCACTAAAATTAGTAATCACTGAGGAAGAAACACACAAACATTTTTCGTTATTCCAGTAATATTTGGATCTTTTTGTACAGATGGTTCTAATTTTCCTTAAATATAGCTATTAGTACAATATTGCACTGTACAGTGTAGTGTTTTAAGTAAACTTGTCATATATTATAATAATATCTAATAAGAATGTTAATATTATTCAAAATATTGAGATAATAATTACCAATTTAAAATGTAACGTGTGAAGAATATTAAAACGTTAGAAAATGTCAATGAAATAGGTTGAGGTGTCCATAATCATTAATATTCGTCGTTAAGGCCCCGGCTTGATGGCAGTTTTATGTCTTATTAAAGGGTTCTAAAATTTTATGTGGCTAGAACTTGGCGCGACTTGTTTAATTAAAAACGCCTTCTGAATAATCATGATGCAGCTTCTGCTTAAACACTTTATGTGAACAAATTATTAGTTTTATATGAACATGTTTTGAGTTTTAAAATTTCATAATGTGAAATAATGAAGTTACCTGAATTGTATACATAATGTAAGGAATTTGAAAACACTGAAATATTTTAATACAAAGATATTATAACCATTGTTACACTCTGAATAGTGTGTCAGGTGCCTGAATAGTGTCTAGGTTAAGATAAAAAAAAATAAAAGAGAAAAAAATAGTTTTAGTTTGTATACTACAGGCGGCCATCTCAACACTCAGAACAGTATCTCATTTGTGATTGACCTCTTTTAGTATTATTACTAAATACTAACTACAGTACATTCACTATATCACTAAGAGTATCAATATTACATTTCTGTTACTAGCGAATACTCACCAACTAATTTTTATTAACAGTTTTCATTCCTACAAGCCTAAAGTCCTAGGCGGCGTTCGCTACTCTCTTTACCACAAAACTATTACAACAGTCGGGAAAGGGTGGCTTAATCTATCCCCACCTCACCTCATCAATCTCTGCATCTTTCATCTGTCCGCAACAGGTCACAACTCAGAGTAATAAAGCTATCACGCAAAAAAGGTGCGAACTGCAAAACTTACTCGTATTAGAAAACGCTATGAAGAACTCTCATACACGTAGATTTCCTTGCAATTTTTTCTTTCACTGTTATAGCAAGTGGAATTTAGTAGTAAGATTAAAGCAAAAGTAAAGTATATTTATTATATATACTAAAACTAATATTATTTGTTATATATAGCTGTTGTGACTTAATCGTGACCTATGTTGTTTTAACCTCATGCCAGTTTTGGCTTAACAAAAGCATGCGATACAGGCTTTGTGCCAAGTACCCTTGTGTAACCGGTATAAAGCTATTTTATGTCATTTTTATGGTCCATGAATTAAATATATTTATATAAAAGATCTAGTTTATATAACACCCTGTCACAGAAAAAGAAATAATTGCAAAACTCATCGTAAACACTGTCTATGAATTCTCTATTCTATGTCAACTGAGCAATTATTGTTATAATGAATAATAAGATTTTTTTAATGATAGTATGGGGAATATCGAAGTGGCAAAAGTTATCTAGATTAAGATTATTCAACACTACTCTGTTCAACCAGCCAGCTCAGCTCAGGTCTACAACCAGCTCAATAGTGACGATAAACAACCACTGCATCCAATTAGAAATCAATAACATTAATACAAAACATTTTCATATTACTAAAATAATAGGTTTCATTAAATAACGAAACCTTCGACAGCAGAATTTATAATGAAATATAATCCTATTTTTTTTTTGAATTGCAATCAACTATGAATACTGACAAGAAAATAATGCAAATATTTTTTAACATTGTAGCATTCCGTCTTTTATTTAGTTATACAGAGTTGTTCATTAGGACTAAGCGCCGGCGACTTAAGCACGTACACAAGATTTAGAACAGCTGTCGAAGAAGACTAAACAGATTTTCATTGCTCTCTTCAAATTGTGATTCAGTAAATAATTTATTATTTGTATAATTTGTTACCTACTTATATAATCAATACGAGTTGACATTAACACCCAAATATCGATAATAATAATAAGCATTTCTAATCAAATCTAGGTATTTTTGACAATCTTGTTTAAGCAAATTGCTTCAAATATTCTGTGACTATTCGCATCTTCTTAACCTTCCCTTAAAAGGCAAGGATGAATCAAAATAACGTTCAGCGAACTAAACTGGTTCGAGCATTATTAAATTAATGCTGAAAGCTATGCGTCAAAGGGAGGGCTTTCAAAATACTCAAAATTGCGTGCTTGTTCCAGGAATCACCGGATGCCATCACACAAAGTATCTTTTGATGGTCGTAAAAACATCCCTTAACGACCGGCCGATCTCTCGCCCTTAGCCCCGCCTACGTTCTGTACTACAGCTTTTATGCCCTGTTTCGACAGTCTTAACCCCAATAATAAAATGCGGGTTGTAAATAGATAATAAGGGCGAAATACGTAGCAGAGGCCATTAAAGGCGCCATCATCGTAGTTTAACTGTCGCTATCCAAGCCTGCTAATCGTCCGCGCGTAATATTTATTAAATATATGTACGTATATATAGGTTAATATAACCAAAGCTGTCTATATGATAAACGGAAACCTTTCAAGGTCGGAGAAATGAATTATTTATTAATAGATTTTATGTGATTAACGGACAACGTCCAAAAAAATACAAGTCATACTTTTTTTCGAAAAAATCATTCGCATCTAAACTGTTTATTAAAATTCAAATTAGGATTAGGAATAGGATTATATTATGATACTTTGTACTTAGTTGAATGTTTATTATCAGCCGTCCCTTGCTTTTAATAGTCAACTAAATCCAAGGTTGTCTATTTTATTTTCGTGTAGTTAAAGGCTTAATCTCACAATGCATGCCTCAACGATATGTATTAAAGCGTAGTTGAGTATAACTGAATAAACGCTGATCATCGTTGATTGTGCTCACGTTAAAATGCTAGTGTTAGGTACGTATGTACTTTGTCTATTTTTATAAGATATGGGCCTAATAAACTTATGCCCACTTCGAGTTAATCTATTTAGTTCGGCCTCTTAGCGGATAAACGGGATCCGACATCATCTAATAATGTGGATAAAATAGAGTCTGTGCGATTACAATGCGCGTCTCGTCCAGGTAATCGAGTTAGCGGTCTGCCCGGCGCCGATCATTACTGCAGCGCATACACGGACACGTGCGCTGCTGGATACACAAGTTATAGAAGAGTCCGTCATTGCAGATCAGATTCCAAAATTATTCAACGTTCACAGTGCCACCTCATTTCGTTTGTCTACTCTGTTTCTATTTGTTTATAGGTTGTTGTTGTTGATAATTGAACTTGTGTTCCAGTTTGCATGTTCTGAAAGAATATATTCCTTTTTGTTTCGTGGTACTGATGGAATACTAGTACGTGATATGTGGCGTTGATGGTATTATATATTTTGTATATTTTATTGTTATTATCATCACGACAGGTTCTTAACCGAGTAGGCAGATAGCACCGAGTGCTAAATATCTCTCTCAATAATCTCTTCATACATAAGCGTCAAAAAAGTAACATTAATTCGCTTGTTAATTCTGACAACTCAACAAAGTTTGTTACTTGTCTTATGAAATTCAGTGAATAGCATTAAATTGTATATTGTTCATCAATTAATTTAAGTATACTGACCATTAGTTTAACCATTAATTTAAGTATACTGACTGGCCTCGTGGTCGAGCGGTTAGAGACCCTGCCTGTGAAACCGGAGGTCGTGGGTTCGATTCCCACTCAGAACAAACATTTGTGTGATGAGCACATTTGTTTGTTCTGTGTCTGGTCGTAATAAAAATATCTATATAAGTATTA
>DWQT01002835.1:0-13422 GCA_018244895.1 Myscelus amystis hages | reverse complement strand
AGTATAGCTGTGTGTCATCTGCATATAGGTGGTATTTACAGAATTTTATATGTGTAGGCAAATCTGCCGTGAATATTCGGCTTATATCTCGGCTTATATCTCTCGAGCTCCGCTGTAAACTAGGTAACCCTAGATGTGAGTAAATCTACTTTATCCATCTCAAACGGAATGTAGTCAAATGTAATATACCAGTCTTGTGATTCAGTTGTTGTGAAATCGATTTTTAAATTCCTCTTTAATTTTGTAATGTTACATTTAAGGAGGTGGTATTTAACTTACAGACTATGATGTATAAAATATGTGTACATTATGTAAAAAATATCTCATACCGAATAGATGAAAGTAATTCTTATTTATAATATAATTGGAGGTCGTTGTTTAAAATCGTTACTTATATTCGAATCTTATTCATTAAAATATTTGACAAGACGAAAACGAAGAACATCCAGCTTTGTCAGGACGGAGATATTTGGTACTCAGTGCTTTCTGCCTCCCGCGTTAGAGACCTGGCGTAATGGTATAATAACAATCATAGTAAATGAGGATATATAGAACATGTAGAAAGAGCACATTTATTTTGTTAGGATAGTAGAACATATTCAAAAATAGTTAAATAAATGCATACATTTCTATATATTAACTGATGAAATTTCATAGTTTTCCAACATTAATATTACCTCCTTAGAGTTGGAATATTGAAATTCCTTTCTGAGCGCTTACTTATAAAAAATAAAGAAGCTATTGCAAAAGTTCAGGTTTCCAGGTTGACCGGTTTCGGCTGTACGTTAATCTCTGTATCAACTGATCCAGATCCAGAACTAACTAGTCCACGTTAGGTTACCCAGGTCATCCAAAGTTTATTACGGACCTTCATTCTGTCAAAGAACGCTGATAGGCTTGTGACAGAAATGCTTTTTTTACACGTAATTTTTCATCATTACACTTGAAGTTCATAATTGCGCGTTGCGAAGGAGGCTAGACGGAAAAAATCAGACGAAAAGTTGTAACGACACTGTTTTAAAAGAAATAAAATTTCTTACAATTCCTTCACTAATTAATCGAAAGGAACTTTGTTCTCTCTTGTGTTTTATTTTAGTTTCCTGAAGCCCATATCACCTAACGTGCTATCGATATTAACCACAAATGCGTCGTGCGGTCCTTGTGGCGGGAAAGGCTCCAGCGGTGGGGGGAGTCGTAAAATTGTTTACAAACCGTACCAGCCGCCGCCGGTCAAGCCGCACGACTATAAGAACATGGATCTGAAGCGACCCATGTCTCCGCACCTCACTATATACGCCCCAACAATGCCTGCGATGACGTCCATCGTTGAAAGAGCTACAGGTAATGCATGCGTAAAACTTTTAATATCACTCGCTATGACGGTGAAGGAAAACATCGTGAGGAAACTTGCACACCTCAGAGGTGTTATAAAGTACATAATATTTTCTGATCTGTGTGAAGTAAGTCTACCAATCCGCACTTGGCGAGCGTGGTAGAGTATGGTTTAAATCCCTCTCACTTTGAGAGGAGACCCGGTCCAGCAGTGGACCACTAAAAAGGTGAACAACAACATGGGTTACCAATTTATTTAATCTCTCTTTTTCTCTCTCTAGCTATCATGGAATACTATAATTCAGTATACGTCAGTCCTAAATGTACGGTAAGAGTGTGTGAAATTTCGCGAAACCCTTTTTCGCGGTGAATTAATGCAAGATCATATAATATAATAATTAAAGCATGTTAGATCTGTACATTTAAAACTCTTCTGTATATAAATCGTTTTACATTCAGGTTAAAAATGGCTAGAGCGGTAAAGCTAGCAAAGATTGAGGGGAAAGCGCGAACTCATACCATGTTTATGCGCATTTTTTTCACGAGACATGGGGCTACTCTCATACCGAGTAGGTAATAAAGCTTAAATAACACTGATAAAATAACAGGATTATACAAGTGTTTCCGGTGATTGCCCGTGGCTAGTTGTATAAGGCTATCGTGCTAGTTCCGTAATAAAAAAACCATTTGAGAGACAGCAATTATTTCTGCTGTTTAAAAGCACTATTTAGAGTTTTGAATAACATTTTTTCGCCGAAATCGATCATAATTTCAAACAATGTCTTATGTATTAATACTAACAATATGGATTGTAGCAAAAAATGTAGTCCGAAATAAAGGTTAAATAAATAACTAAATAAAATTGGATGAATGTTATTGTTTTAGGTATAATATTGGTGTTCTACGCTGTGCTACTTGCTGCGGGTTCTTTGTTTCTATCAAACGGCGTGGAGACTTACGTGTCCATAATCCAGAGCTTGGACCTCAATAGACTCTCGATACTATTCATCAAGATTGCATTGGGGGCGCCGTTCGCGTTCCACTACTTAAACGGGATCAGATTCTGCCTGTGGAATGCTTGCAGATTGTTCGCGATGAAAGATGTAAGCGAATCTGCCAAAAAGACCATCATCGCCACCGTTGTACTAACACTTCTGTTTGCTTTTCTCTAAATTGATAGATTCCATTGACTTTGTAGTATTTGCAGAATGAATTATATCTCATTGTTTATTTTATATCGTTCTATGTTATAATTTTAATAAATTACTGCTATACAATCTAATAGTTTTGGTACACTGTAATTGGTATTGGTATAAATCATTGAATAATGATAATGACAATAAGCACATCCAGTATCAGGGACGGAGGGCGAGTATTTGCAATACGAGTAAAGCGCCGTTTCTCAGAACAACCCCAGTACATTACCTACGAGATGGTACTACTGCCACGCCAGCGACGCCCAAGGCACCCAAGTTTAATCTCCTCCCATTTATTGATCAATCATTATCTGATATAGTGTTATATAGAATGAAATAATAATGAAATGATTACGGTAACCGCTTCAACAACAGCATATAGCAAATATTTTGATTGGCACTAAAGAGGTAACAACATTGTAATATTATCTTAGAAGCAGGTTGTATGATCTGTTTATTATCGTAGGCTTTTCCAGCAATGGATCAGCATATTTATTTCTGCGCATAAACAAATAAATTACTAAATATGTGACTATTAACAACTAACGTATATAGATTTTGATAGGTATATTAAATTATAGCGTAATCGTAAACTGAAAATAGGGATTATTAAGCAGAACTATCCGGAGTAACGAATAATTGTCGCTAATTCAATCTCTACGTAGTATAAAAGGAAATAGTAGCTTAGAGCTTTCAAATTACGAAACGCGGTTTAATGTGGTTTCAATAGACAGGATTTAATATGTACAAAGATGTAAAGTCACGCTGTTTTTTTTTCTGAACCGCTTACCCGATTGCAATGTGATTTAGTATTGGGATAGTTGAAAGCCTGGTAAATAACATAAAAAATACTTTGCTATTTCTACGAGTTCGGAGTCCATGCTGGTAATGCCGCATAGCACAGTTTGCAGTGAAAATGTGTAACTCAGTAAAATGTACTAGAGATTGATATTTTGTTGTAGATAGTTGTGTTTTGTTGGCAACGTTAACAAACGTTTTCCTTATATTTATAATAGTGTTTGTGAAATTAAGTCCAGACGGGCGATGTATTTTTGTGCGACCAAGTGATCGAGGCGTTAAATGTCCGTAAAGCGCAAGTGTCTAGCGGACATTTCAGTCTCAAAGCCCACGGCACCCTAAACGTCATTTTGTCGGCGAAACCATAAGGGTGTACCTACACCCTATCAAAACCCCAACGGATGGTGTATTTTGTATTTCAGGTAAACAAAACGTTGGGTGTACTCAATTTTTTTTTATAGAAATTATTAAAAGGATAATTTTATAGGAGTTTTTAAACTATAATATATGCAGAATTGTATTTTGAATTTTCAAAATATAATTACCTGATGCGATAAACTTCGTACCGCTATTAGAATAAAATAAGATGTCAAAATCCAATAACTAAAATGTTTCACTTAACCAAAAAAGGCTCATAAACATTATAATACAAAAAAGAGTTAATTAAGCATGAAAAAATAATCCCTTTTTTTATTTATACTCAAATTAAAATCGAGGGAAATTGGGGAACACTCACTGCCAACTTTTGAAAACTTGTATAACTAAGAAGTGAATTTAATCCTGTCTGTATAAAAACCTCAAATTTACAATTAAGAAATAAATTCGATTATTAATTGAGATTAACTCCACCCTATTTTTCAACGTTTACCAAAGTATAGATATGTACAAAATTTCATTGAAATCGGTTCAGTAATTTCGGAGATTAGCCATTTGTCCACCCTTTAGTAAGCAGTTGTAGACTAGTGATTTAAACAACAGCCTCCGTTGGGTTTTGGTTCAAATCCGTGTCACGCACCTTTCACATCTTACTTACGTTTTAAAACTCAAAAATGTCTATATCACTTGCTTTATATGTTAAAAGAAAACATCGTGAGGAAACCTGCACATCTGTATAATATGTATGTTACAATAATTTATAATGTTTTTGAGGTGTGTGAGAGTTATCCATATATCATAATAATACAGTGTTTTACATTTACACTGGCGGAACATGCGAAATAGACGCTAAGCCAAATCTCTTTGTGGTGACACAATATTCTGTTTCAAATCGAAACATGGTTGCAGGAGGTATTACATTGATATACCGTCATTATATTTCCTTTGTTCGCCATGCATGCACCTCATATTGGCGGAAATTCGGGCAATTATTCATAATACGCTACGTTTGTATTTGCAAATCTTATGTAAGAATGCGAGCGCGGTCAGCAAATAATTACTAAGATTATCTGAATATTAATATGCTAAGAGAAAACTTTGCTGCCCTTTTTAAGCTTAATGCGCGCACAAAAGGGTATATTAATGAAATTCTCGTTTTGTGTTGAGACAAAGCGCAAGAAAGTAATATGTTTTAGATACGCAGTAAATTAAGATAATTGAATTCATTTTTTATAGTACCGTTGTTAGTATGACATTTGAATAAATCATTTCATATTGATTGAGAATCATATGTATGTCGATTGAGTCAACTGATACGTCATACTGATACTGATCAGCGCTGGGGTACTATTTTTATTAAAATATTTTTAACCCGAAACCAAAATAGAGCTTTCTCATATGTCGCTTCCGTTACCATGTGCAAAACCAATCAAGTATAATTAAATCGAAGCGCATGGGGTGCGCGCTGCCTAGTAACATTTCCTCGGTGTCATCGTAACTTAGTTACCGTTTCCACGTAAAAATGTAACTTTTTTTCTACTTGTTTACCGGATTTCATGCCCAGCGGCTATATTTACTGGCCAGCTCTTGCTAATGATTAAAAGTACAGACCGGCTTCGCAATAACAAAACAAAGTATTATAAAAACACAACGTAAAGTAAACTGATATTTATTTTAAACAAGCTTTTTTAACAATGCTGCTAATGTTAAAGAAGGCTTATCAATTTGGCTCAGCCATTAAACAAAATGACGTCTCAGCTTCTAGAACACGTGCTAATATTAAAGAGGCAAATCTAAAGAATATTTGTCTAAATTTTAAAATTGAATTATTGTTAGGATTTTTTTTTTGCACAAAAAAAACCAATTATTTTATTTACCTCTCGCAAAGGAGCGCGTATGATAAATTCTGTAAAATCGAAGCCATGAAACAAATCTAATTAATAAAAAGTCTTTAATCTTGTCGACCCCTGCGGGCAATGCATGTGACTATATGTAATGTTACAATTAGTGCATTGAACGGGTCCACGTAATTAAGTTTCTGCATAAAACAGGGATTGCGCTATGAACCCTTTCAAAAATGCTATGCATACAGTAACTTTGAATATGGAACTTTGTAAATAGGATGGAATCAAAGGAGTTGCGTAAAATGTTAATATAAAAGATATTAAAATCAATCGTTCTTGCTAGCTTTAGTAAAAATAGGGTTTAAAAGATTTTTCAAATGAAACTGTTATTCATTTGCAGCATTAATGTTCCTTTCACAAATGAGGCTTCTTAGAATGATTTGATCAATTGTCATGCTACGTCCACAGAGATTGTAAGAAACAGTGGCAGTGTCGTTTTAAAGTGGTAGTAAGGTTTGTTTTAGTTAGATATTAATTACGTTTCGTCACGTCCCTTGTAAAAGCCGCCTCTACTCGTGTCCGAGGTACTTAAAGGATGCCGATTCGCTAATAAACAGCGAATCCCTTCCTGTTACAATTTTAGCCCCGATTTTTTAATAGTTTTGCTAATATGACGTATGCAGTTATTACTAGGTACGTTCAATGTGAAATGTGTTTCCCTGTTAGCGACACTGAGGTACGGGGACTGACGCAGCATCGGGCGGACTATATTGTAGTAAAATATAGGCGTGAAGTGAGCGGAAATGACACAGCCACGCCGTGTCTGCATCATCAAAGCAGAGAAAGTTGACGTGTCCACAAGACTCAATAAAACAAAAAAAATATCACCAGTCGACTTCCAAATGACGGTTTCCCTGAAGGCTATATTTCAAACTTTCCCCGTGTTTTCATCGAGGTACCTGCGTTATCTATTTTAAAACCAGCAATGCTATTAAGAATAAATATTAGGGATTTCATTCTTTATCGAGTATACCTATAATCCTTTTTGGATGCGGGAACCTAGAGATTTCCAATTTTAAGGCATAGTTTAGTTGAATACGTTGTTATTTATCTGTGAAATAACAATTTTAGTACAGTTGGTTTTGCAAGCGAATGACATAATAAATAACTCCAATATTTTTATGTTGTCCTTTTTGTGTCCTTCTTAATCAAATGTATCGAATAAAACGTTCCTCAAATATAAATAATTAATAACTTCATAGTGTTTTCGCAGCGAAAATTAATATCATTATATTACCATTAGACAAATATTAGATCTTCACAAGAATTTAGGTTTTCAGAAGCTGTCTCTTCATATGTATGTATATCCAAATTTATAAGAAAAATCGCCTGCTTATGAATACCATTGTATTAATAAAGAGAAAATATCAATAATACATATTAAAAATTACTCGATAACAAAGTGTACTTTAGTCAATTGTGATATCAACTTTATGAAATGCATAAAAGATATTATACCAGCGATGCACACATTGTAGATTTTTATATAAATCGTTTCTAGATTCGATTGTATTTGTAGCGAAAATAGCGTCTTCCGGATACATACTGTTTATTTCCCACCTCGCGTCTCCGTAATTGGTCACCGTCACGTTAGGTACATTCGTGTTGTCAAGTGAAAAATTGACATGTTTCATCATTGTGTTTCCTATTTATCACTTAAAGTAACGTAATTTCGTACGCCTGATTTTATAAAGTCACGGTTGTTTAATGTTTTAATATTGTACAGGAACAAAGATTATAATCGACCTGTTTGTGTCTCAACTTGAGGTAAAAAGTCTACACGACAACTCGGATGAATAACTTAAAAAGTGAGAGGTACAACTGTGAATAGTGAATGAAAGGAAACGAAATAAAGTGTTTTGCGCTGACTTTAGTTAAGAATTGCTCAAAGAATTGAAAGTTTCTTGAAAATTGTTAAAATTTGGTATCATTCCCTATTTTACCAAGAATATGTTTGCCTACAAACCTGACCTGGGTCTTCTACACATTGTTCTCTTCATACATGCGTCGGTTTCGGTGATTCTTGACTCCCCATCAGCCAGTACGTGACCTTTATGGTGGAGGTGGTAAATCTATTATAATCTACATAGGTGATTGCTACTTATTGTGTGTCTTGATAGCTTCGCAAACAGCTTTCCGATAGCGATTCCAAATTGATGAAGATTAAACTGCATTATAATCGCCACTTACAGTCGTTAACTATAATTAATAAATGATAATTGACATTGACTGCATGTTGTGAGGTTGTTATTAAAAAAAGCAATTATTAAAAATATCAGATGTTTATTGAAAAAAATTACACCTAATATAAATGAAATTCCAATGAAAATGCCGCGAAAATTTCAACCATTCGCAATTTTCTTTTTGGTATTTAAGATTAATATGTAGATGCCGCTGCGCGCTGCTTGTTGCGATATGATTTTGTTAATTACAAATGGCAGAAAATCGATTGAGGGGCATTGCATACAATTAATATTATACATATTATTCGCAAAACACTTGAAAAAATAATGAAATTGAAAAAATAATGATTAAATTACAATACACTGAGACATTATGCTGGACATACTCCCCACTCGCATAGACATTATTGTAGTTCGAACACATACAGGAAGGATGCTCTAAGTAGAAGCCTCTAATACCAATGTAACGGCGACAATATAAAACTATTAATAAATTTAAAATAGATATAAAATGTATCTCAAATATTATATCTCAATTTGTAAGTGACGAAAACGACTTCGAGGTAAATATTCGAACGTAAATAAATCTACAAAAATTAGCTGACAACAGTCAATTTCGGTATAAGTCTGCTTAACACTTGTAACAAAATACTTATCATGTTGTAACCTTTACTGGTTGTTGTGTTAACACCCTGCATTCAATTATTGTACAAGGACTTCTGCTAAGTAGAATGTGATTATATACAATAGAAAGCTATTTTTGAAACACATGTTTCACATATTTTCTTAAGATAAAAATTTGGGTATTTTTGGAAATATTAAATTTCCTATTCATTTCGGCCTGATGCCTACAAAAAACTTACAAGCGTTTACACTTTTATATTTACAAAAATGCTATTTTTATACCAACTTCCTTGAATTAGTTAATAATAGAAAAATATGTTATTTTATTTCAATGTTAAAATACATATTATGTTACAATTGAATATGGTTTAATCTAATATAAATGTTCTCAGTCGTCATTCTTTACAATTTATACCTGTATCTGATTCTGAACCATCCTACTAGTATTTTCATACATTAGAAACAGCATAAAACTATGTAATACTTAGGTTAATAAAATTTGCTGCCCCATGTTAACACCAAAGCTGGTACAAGAGAAAAATACCTATAACATTATTCATTTTTTTCCCTCCGGCTTAATAATAATAAACCTTTATTCTGCACTTTTTAAATATTAGTAAGTCGATCTATAGTTTAACAATATGTTCTCCGGAATTTAACTTGAATATGTCGCGTTAAGCTTTTTTCCATCGCAATTGCTATACGTTATTAAAAAAAACGCACGATTCTAACACAATCCCAGGGGGTTTTAAAATATTTCTTAATTCCAGGCTAATATCTAGAAAATCCGCAGAAGTTGAAATGCCCAATTCGTAAAAAAAATTACAGGTTTTATCTTAATTCTCACAGGTATAATTCCGATGTACATATTTATGATTGATCGTTACTATCCGCAAAGCTTAGTACAATTGATTTAACAATGGGACGATTAATAAAAAGTCATTAATATGATAAATTATATTCTGATCTAAGTTTATAGAGCGATGAGTTACTTGTATATGATTGATAGTTAGAATCATAATGAGATGACAATTAAAATAAAAATGTATGCTTAGCTTATTTTTCTACTCTGCGGTGAAATCTACACAAACTTCATGGCAATTCTTAGCTACGTTTTGAAATGGAGATGTTAAGATGACCTTATGATCGCTCTATGCATGAACTTTACATTTTCTTATCGGTATTTATACATATTATATGTATACTTTATTTCAAGATTTTTTATTTAGTTTTCACTATAAAAATATGGAGACATACGAGTACTTTCCACGCTTTAATGACTAATAGCTGTACATTGACAGACTCAGATAAAAAATCCAAAATAATAATAATAATAACAAAAGACTATTTTCTATCTACGTATACTGCTAACGCTAGCTGAATAGAGAAAAAAATTAAAAGTATGCCTTAATTCGCCAAGTTCAAATGATCACGCAAAGCGTATTTAATTCCCATTGTAATGGTGCCCGGAATTCGGATCATAATATAAGGAGGAGGCTGTAGCTACGTACATACCTGGGTTTCTAATCAGAATTTCGCGTAGACGCGTATTTTCGAGTCGACCTGTTGGGACATACAAAGTATATAGTGTTGCCTACAATATAATGCATAAGTATAACACATTGCGGTGAACGCCTTAAGATACCTCAACTTACTATGCAATAGTGATAATGAATGTGAAGATGGTGAGTTCGTAGTGACGGTGTAACTACCATCCTCGAGACAATGGGCGTTTAGGTGCATGATTTTTGCGCGGCTAATATAAATATGACATGAGCAAGTAACGCTGGTAATAATTGAACTAGTTTTAACCAAATCAGTGTTTTAATTCTTTTTTCGAATCCACGACTTAGGACAACAGACAGAACAGATTAACTATAACGTGGCCTTCACATGGCAGTTTGTATCGACATAATTATGTACATCGTATACCGTAAATAAAATAACATTACGATCCCTATATAAAAAGCAGTTAATAGCTACACGGTGGCCTATTTTCCTTTTATACATACTGGAGCCTATCGCTTTACAATTTGAATATAATTTGTGTCTACATTCCGTACATAATTACAAATGAATACATTCATAAATAACTTACAAGTAATAATACATCTCGTTTCCGCAAAATTATGTACAAATTGATACAAATATCATAACAGTCGAAAGGGTTTGACTGATTCGAAATTGGGTACAGGCTGTAAGCGAGTCGTGTAAAGATAATTGAGGCTTCATCTCGTCTTGGCGGCTGTATCTTCATCTGAACAGGTCTTGGGTGGTCCGGGAAAGAAATTCGGCGCATCGGTACCTTTGTGGTCTTCCGCGAGCATTAGCAACCCGGCAACACAGCCTGTGTCTCTCCCGTGACCATTTCTGAAGAGACAAATTTAAGGTCCTAAAGTTTTCTTACATTAACGTACCACTGTCTAATTAACTATCAGCCATAGCTTCATACAATGAAAGTAAATAAGAGCAATTGTGTTTCTTTAATATATTGAGTATATTCTTCATTTATTAATTTTCGCTGTTATAATTGGATTTTACATTCTCATTGTCCACCATATATCCTCATTAAATGGTGACATTTACAAGTGTTCCCAATTGTGGGAACCTAAACTATCCAACGTGGAATTTTAACTTAATAAACATTGTGTGAAACCATGTCGCTAATTATTAAAATAAAAAGTTCAGGTAAGTAAGTTCAGGTAAGTATTACGAACAAATGCGTTCTCCGATAAACCCAGCTTTAAGATTCCAATGAATGATAAATATAAATACAGCTTGGGAAGAAATATAACTCACTAACATCTTAGTGAAGCAAAAAATTCGCGCTAAACCAGTAAATTTATTTAGCTGCACTCCGGACATTCGTTTTAAAAAGATAACACGGAAAAAATAAGCAAAAATGTGTAAGTAAGATATGACATTAACGTTTCAAACATTTTTCTGAACAAGAAATTGAAAATCTTCAACATTTTCGAATCGTAGTTACATTTGCAAGCAAGTTTTTGTTATTGCAATTTTTAAAGATTTTTTGTGCAAAAGCAACAAATTAATCTACGAGTATATACAAAGTGCTAGACATACTCGTGCAAACAATAACAACATTGAATATAATATTGCACACATTTCAGACATCAACTACACACAAAAAGCCACATATATATATGTATATATATTAGTATAAGGACTTTCCTTACTACGTTTACATACAGAACACAGACATTTCACACTATGGGATCACAGTAAAGCACATTGATGGAACTAACGTTTTGGCTTACGGCACACGTCGGGTGGGTCACCATACATGTCAGAGTGAAAAGCACGCAGTTGCATCTCGAAGGAGTCGGCGACGCCGTCACATATTCGGCGCCCATCGATCCACAGAGCCGTGTCCCTTCGGAATGTCAAAAAAATATTCTATAACAACTGACACCAATTTTCCGAAGTCCGCTGTTTTGTTTATAAGCTGGAAATCACAAACTACAATAACTAAGATCCATCAGCATCCATGATCCATCAGGATGGTGAAGTATTCACGCGGTCACCGTTTGTTAGTACACAAAGTTATACAAAACCCGAGCAACAAGTCAAATATGAATTCTTTCGATCAGCACGCTGTGGTCGCAAACGAGCGAGCTTCATTAACTTTTTTACACAGGGGTGACGGCGCCAGTCACGGACTGGTAGACCTGCCAATACTCGCATGTTACCTGCTGTCATCACACCGCTTTGTTTTTCACAAACAATGTATGTATCACGTAAATTTTTACCTTATAGAAAGCAAAATATGTATAGAACTAATCATTTTGTAGTATGCCTACGGCGTAGTCGAAACAGCTACGACGTAGCTGAAAATACATTTTGTTACTCACCATAAAACCTTTTAATAAGTTACTTTATTTGGATACTGTATTCAGTTGTGGAACCGTTCGTCGAACTGTTTATAAGAAGGATCGAATATTATAGAAAACTTGAGAGAATATACGAGTATGATATGAAGCCCGCAGAAATAGATAATGTTAATTCACGCAACATTAGGCCAGCTGTGTGGTTTTCAACTACAGTGCCATTCAAAAATCACATTTCTTTTGCCAATTTATATTTCATTTGAAAACATTCTGCTATTCAAAGCTATTGAAATTATTGAACAATAATTACCTTGGTAAGTTTTTGTTTCGGCGTCTAATATATTGCATCATAAATATCGACTCTAATAGTTAAATTTATTAATTCGGTAGTTTTTAGTTAACACATACACAGCAATAAAATACACACACACAGCACACAATAGAACAGCTCACAGAAACACGATACTCTTAATAAGTAACAAATCCTAAAATAGCTTCGACATAAGAGGAGACCTTTGTTCAGCAGTGAAACTATAAAGGATTGAAAATGAAAATAAACATATAACGCTGCCATGCTTTCTGCTGGTGGGTGGCTGGTGGCTGGTCGTCTATCGATTATTAATTAACTATACTCTAACATTTTTTACGAAATTCAGCTCATTTTTACTCATCTATTACAGATTTACCTGTTTACTATTTCTTAATTCTTAAGTAACCTACGTGGGAGTGAAACAGGTAGGTATTAGAGAAACACATTAAAGCATATTAAAATTATACGAAATAGCTCGAGATCAATAACGAAACCTTTAAGGGCCAGTTAATAAATAACGATATGTAATTACTGCCTTTCAAAGCTATACAAGGCCTCGTTGGCCTGCTTTTCATATGCAATTTGTATTTTACCGATCACGGTGTTATATCCCTTTCCAACCGACGTTAAATAAGCGTGCAACTAACTTTAAAAAAATCCTGAGCCCGCGTAAACCATTTTCACGGGCTGCAACCGACACTAGGTGAGCGTGCAACTTATATTGTGGGAGAAAAAAAGTATTTCGCGCCGTTGCGTGCCGGCACTTGCCCGTGAGACTGCAATGAACGATGGCTGCGTTTTTCGGCGCAGGACGCACCTCACGTAAGTACACATATATTTGTACTTTTCGAA
>DWQT01002834.1:0-13422 GCA_018244895.1 Myscelus amystis hages | reverse complement strand
TATAGATATTTTTATTACGACCAGACACAGAACAAACAAATGTGCTCATCACACAAATGTTTGTCCTGGGTGGGAATAGAACCCACGACCTCCGGTTTCACAGTCAGGATCTCTAACCGCTCGACCACGAGGCCAGTCGTCTTGACCACTTGCAGCATCATAATACTGCAATCGGTCAAGACAAGAGTGAAAAGGCACTGTATAAGCGCTAACCTAACCTACACGTACCTTATCATCAGGTAACATTGTAACCGAATGCAAGTGTATTTTAAAAAAAAGCTGTTGTTACTCAACGATTTGTCATTCGCGGCGTACGTCGCGCGAATGCCTTTCGCGATTTACGAGTTGCCTATCGACGCGCTTAAATCTTTTTTTACACAGATAAAGTTGATATAAATAAAACATTCCCCACCGATACACACGATCATATCTCATTACACTACAATGGGACCACACAAAGAGTGCTAATGCACGCGACAAATGTAAATCTCACGTACACACACACCGTGCGTGTTCGCACGCACACACACAGAACAGAAAGAGAAATTAAGCACTAGATTTATTAAAATAAACTGGCCATAACTGAGAATAACGATCGCTTACTACTGACAAGTTACAACGTGTACAATGCAGATATTAAATAAATTTGTAAATAAACTGCTCGCCGAGGTGTATGTATTGCACAAGGATACAATGGGTGAAAAAATAAGACTGTTATATAGTGGCGACTATCACAACAGACGAATATTTACGGCAAGATATAAAGCAATTATTCAAAAAAACGACACAGATTTTTTATGCACTTACAATAATGCGTGACTGCTGCAATGTAGAGTGATCGTTATAAAAGTCTTTTTTTAATTAACTAAGTGAATTAGTATTACGAGATGTAGAGTGATTGTTTTGTAACTCTTAAAAAACGTGCATGCATGCTACGAGATGCAAAGTGATCGTTATGAAACTCTTTACTATGTACCAAACGTGCATGCGGGCTGCATGATGTAAAGTGATGGGTGTAAAACTATGCAAATTCAATTAAGCTTAGGATTAAAGTTCAACCTGATATAAGGTTTAAATTAACTATATTTGACCGCAAAAAACCGGAACGCTGCATGGCGGCAGTAAATAATGCAGCAGCGTCCTTCCGGAGTCGTGCATGTACAAAGGGATTCTAAGAAGTTGCATTAACTATTTCTAATTTATCTACAATACATTTGTTATCATTTTATTTAATAGTGTAACTGATTCTTTCTCGTAAAACAAATTAACACTGTAAGTAACGGATAGACTATTTAAGATTGTTTGAATTATAAGAATGTAGAAAAACATGTAAAAGAATTTGGGCTTGAATGTGTTTTTGCTTGAATGAGTAATGTGTTGATAAAAACCATGTGTTGTTTCAACAAAACCAGTAAACACACCCTTTGCATAAAAAACATCGCTTTCGCTCAGCGAAAGCGGTATCCTTGTCCTCTGGCCCGCCCGTGCCTTATGGCCATTCCTAATCTTTGACGTCGTCAAGAATTCTTTATTTAAATTTCGCGAATTATACTCATAAAGCACAAAAAAAATAAACCAATACAAATTAGGTGCCTTTCGTAGGTATAATGCCATGTAGTCAGACTAATATTACATGGCGTTTGCAAAGTTTTCATTTTTTATTTGAATAATCATTAAGATAACAATAATTGTCTATAACACTTCATCGACAATATCCCTCCTACAATAGACTGTAAAAAACTAGACAGACACCGGCAGTTAAACCACATTCTATATTTAAAAATTTATATCTGATAAGTGTTGCTTTATACTGCATTCTATCAGTTGCATGTATACAAGCTATGCCCCAGGGTCTCGTCCGCGATTAAAACTATTTTCAAGGTTTCGATCTAGATTTTTTTAAGTTTTAAGCAATACATCTTATAATAGTACCCGGAACTATATGTATATAGTACATAAATTCAGATTTATCTTATTATCGAATATTTTCAAAAATCACGTAGAAACGTTAAGTTTATCCGGAATAAAATATACTCTGCATGTAGAGCTCTTCTTGTTCTCTATCTTCTAGTGAAAGTCCTATCGAAATCGGCACAGCTATCTCAGTTTACTTTGAACACACAAGCTGGTATAAAGACAAAAAAATCAAAAGTTTTTTTAATATTGTTAATAAACAATTTATCGAGGACTTACTATAAAAAATGCAATAAATTTGCATTCACAGACAGACACTAAAATTTTATGTATATGCACACATATCTCTAGATTTGGCAATTAATAGCAATATTGCTATTATTGGCAATCGGCTATACACCTAATAGATGTTTCGAATTCACGCGCGGTACCGAAGCAAACGGCCTTCATCACACCCACTGAACCATTGAGACCAGTCTCAAACAGGATATATCTGTCACGATATTTTTGTCGTATATTCGCAACATTTTAAACTGTCTACTAAAATAACGTCAGCTATGAGGATATTAGATGTTGAGTTTCGGTTCGGGCTTTAACTGTCTTTATGTTGATAAAATGAAACTCTTGCTGAAGTAAAAAAATACATGACAGTTCTGTATATACGTTTGTGAATTATTTGTACTTTTTTGTATAGATATCAACAATTTTCTTCTCCTTGTTGAAATACATACCTTTTGTAAAAAATACTAAAACGTAACTTCGCACTAATAAATGTACACGAGTAATGTAGGTACCCATATATGTATATAATTATATTTATACTTATTCAGTTACACTCATTTATCACAGCTAAATGTTTTATGTTGCTAAGTTTTCTGATCCAACGCTAAAGTACTTTTTTCTATTTTCCGGGAGCTATTTTCAATTTCTTACATATACATAATATGTACTTCCATATTATCTAATAAATATTATGCGATAGAACATTAATAATAAAATATCACAGAAAGTTATGCCTAAAATGCTTGTTATGATTGTGTTGTATAAATCACAATAATATACGTATCCATCATTTAGTTTTTGCGGCTCGACTACACTTTAATGGGCCAAGTTTTTATATACAATGTGTTTTCACAACTAATTACAAGTAATTGCTCTGACTAATGGATGAAACGGAAGTTTGTAGGTGGTTGGCAATTAATAGAGCAATTATTATGCTAACAATACATGCATCTAAGTATAATGAAATATATACCTTCATATCCATACTATTATGTATATTCATGTCCGTGTGTTCATGTCACGAAAGTATGTTCATTTATTCTTCTTTCACGTTAAAACGGACCAACTAATCCATGTGATTTCTAGTAGAAAGATAGTTGAAAGACTGGAGAATGACCTAGGTTACGTTTTGTTGAAAATATCTTATTCCACGATAAAGCACGTTCTAATCAAATAAGCGCTATAGATAAACAAATGTGCTCATCACACAAATCTTTGTCCTGGTCGGGAATCGAACTCACGACCAGCGTGACGCGTTCACCAGTCAGCGCGTCTAACCATTAGATTAATAGCCCATTCGCATATATGTATCAGCCTTTACCTAATTTGGCATCAAATGTTCGCATATAAGTTATCCTTCATATTCTTGCTTAAGTAACTTGGTAACTTACAACGATAAAAGTTTACATACGGAAGGCATTTTATCGCAATATTGGAAGGAGAATTTCATTGGAGACCTTTTGCATTTTCACGACAAAATATCTTGCGCAGGGTAAATTAAATAGTTGACCTCTGAAATATCTTCTTTATACATTTACATGTATAAGGTTACTTGCTAGGAGAGGTAACTCAATATATTACAATTTCGACATTTGCTTATATGTATATTTGTGTTAATTCAATTCAAATGCAACTCTACCTCATTTCGAATTCCGATTTGTAAGAAGATTATAATAGTGTTAATTAAAATTTTAAGATTCATATATTAGAGTGAGAAAAAAATAATTTTATGATAGCATTTTGGTTCAAAGAAGGCATATGCATTTTAGTGAAATACGTAAGTAATTTAGCTTTTATTCAACGATCCTTGTTAAAATACAACATTATAAAGATGACTAAATAAATAATTATTTATAGGAAATGAAAGAGAAAAAATAGCATTGATTACCGGTACAGAAGGCTCGATTACAAACTGCTTCTCACCTTCACTGTGCCATGACAAATATGGTTTTTAAGTTTCCGTAAAGGTATGTTATGATGCTTTTACGGAATCATTACAATTAATTTTTCAAACCGATAAAACATGGAGTCGAAGGTTTTACGGAAATGCTATATCGCTGCACATTTTTTTGTACTAAACGTTGCATAAATCAGTACTTTTTATGCAATGAAGTGATGTAAAAATTATCGCAGTCCGAAACATTCCTACTGAGTTCTTAGACTAATAAAGTAACTTATGCATACCTATGTATACATGTGCATACATATTATGTAGACACCTTCACGTAAAACATAAAGACAACGTTTTAAGGAAAATTGTAGTGAAGCGGCACTGAAGATAGATTTTTTTGACAATCACTGATGTCTCAATATAACAGTCTCTTGTTATGTTATTGATGAAAGAATCTGAAATGTAGACGATTTAATTTGTTAAGTCGATTAACATGTTTATTTAAAAAAAAATTGAAACATAATTGATGTTCTACCTAATGATTTATTAACTGTTAATAATCTATGTACATACAATTAATACATAGAAGCGTCGAGTCAAGTAATAATTTGAATTTGGAATATTTCCTATTTTAATAACTACGCTACAACGATAACAAATAGCCTTACCTGTACAGATGATGGTTAGAATTTTTGCTATCTATATGACATACTACTGTGCTCATTACTTGTAGATTAACTCCAGTCAAGTTAAGGAAGACCATGTACGCTTTATGAAGGTATTTCTTATTACATTATGTAAACTAGATTATTGGTACATGGATTATGTTCTCAACATACTAATCTAAACAAAAAGTAGATGCTACTGCGAGATCATTAACGCAATGTATTTAAAGAGGAGTCAAGATAAGACTTTGATTACATTAACAGCTGTAAGACACAACCCAAAAGAAGTCAAGAATACTCTCATGTAACATTTTTTTTTTTTAAATACGGTAAATAATTTTTTTGAATCTTTACTCCTCATAAGAATACCATAACCAATTTATACAAAAAAAGAGAGAAAAGTTTACATGGAAACGGCATAACGCTTTTTCGTTATGTGACGTTCTCTACCATTAAACTAATATCGTAAGCCGCATCAAAGAACTTCGTTCCGACAATCTTATGTAAATCTTGTGTAAGAAGTATACACGTACAACATATTATGTTACGGCTCTGTTATACCTACATACCATTTATATAAAGTTCACCATTTCTGGTCCGAACATGTAAGTTGTATGTTGTTGTCAGTAAAATGTAATTTAAATAAAAAATCGTTTATCGTGCCGATCATCAAAAACAGTCTTATCGTAATAGAAACTGAAGTATGTTCACAATCGAACACAAATAGTAATATTTGTATATATAGCCCCCAGCGCCATCTAGATTGAATAAGTTGCTCATACCCAAGGGTCATTTTGCGTCAAATAAATCGACGCCATTAAACTTTATGACCACTAATTGTTCGCTAACGAAATGTTATCGCTATTATGGATGTTGTAACACACGTGTGTAAGGTGCACGGCTTACTGTATCCTGCTTTGATGTATGGGTTTGCTTATGAGAATATAACGCAGTGATAATTAAACCTCATCTTTCATAGAGTAGTGTAATAGAACCTTGCTACAATATTTAGACGATTAATATTTTGCTAACTGTTGTTAATAAAAAACTTGTTTTGAAATGCCATGATGATTTTAAAAGTTGGAAACCTACCCTTACTTCCAAATGTGTGATTTCCATTTTATGCGTGAAGTTCGGGATAAAAACAGTACATCTTTGTGTATTTTTGAACCTTTAAACTCGTAAAATGATAAATGTACATGTATTGTTCTTGCATCTGTTGGTTTGCGCGTTTGCAGCACTTGCGAAATGCACGTGTAACGTATAATTGGACATGTATTACATTCACTTTACAGCTTCTGATTGATTGCGATTTGAAACAATAACTTTCTGCCCATATCCGTGCAAGGCCATCCGTAATCGATATTAGCTATCGACATGTTTAAATCGAGTTGGTATTGTTGAAAACGAACAACAATGTATTGTTGAGTTCGGGTGATGTGGGCCGATCGAGTACAAACAGTTCCTAATCGGTAATGGATTGGGGTTTTGTAATTAGTCGATCTCTATCGTAGAGATCCGAACGATCTACATATAACCAAATGGAATCGTTTCATTCATATAACAACTGCATTATACTCCTTTCGGTTTATAGCGTCGAAGGTGAAAATTGAAAGTATTTCAATGCGTCCTAAAAACTGGACCATTAATGCTTAGAAATATCTATTCAACCTTGCTTCGAAGAGTCCCAGATTATGTTTGTGGCATATACGTTTTTAAAGGAAACTTGACCAGAAACTGCGTAAATAAAAGAAAGAAATATTATTCATATAATGCAATATACTCATACAAGTTGAAACGCAATAAAAGATGAATAACACATATATATGATGACTTAAAATCGAATTCCGACTCTACATTTAACTCTCTACAACTCTATGTCCTACGATTTCTCTGTTATTACCGTAGATCTCTACGCAGCGGTTACACAATGTATCCCTCGATCTTGTGAGATTATATTGTCACTTGCACTTTCTCCCATGGTCTGACTGTGTACTGAGCTCTGTTGAGTAGAATTACTTACAACTACGCTAACATAACTTTCTTACCAGTTCTTAAACGATCTAATGGTTTGTAATTAAGACTGAGTTCACTCAAGTAACATTTACACGAAATGGTATTTATAATTTTCTTTTCACCATTTCATATATAAAACTAATTTTATATAATTAGTATAGCTTGAGCAGAACTTAAAAATCTTATTATTATTTTATTTGTTTATTTAATCTTCTAAAAACAATGTTATGTGAAAAAAGTTACATACATTACGGTACGTACATTATCCGTATAAGCATTTTAAGGAAACAACAATTATACATATTTATAAGATTTGTCAAGACACGTTAATGGACTGTAAACGTTACAAATATCTACGTGCAAATTGCTTAAGGCTATTTCTGGACGGCACATGTCGAAACACTAGCAACGGGGCTAGATGCAGAAATGCGCTAACCTTATCATTTCCCAGTAGCTCATGTCAAATTCATGCGGGACACGCGCAAGCGCGAAATACATTTCAAATTCTGAAATCAAACTGTGACATTCATCTTTTGCAAGTTGCTCCTTGTATTGAAATACGACTTAGCGTAGTTTCACACGATCCGGCCACCGGACATTCAGAACCGGGTATATCCTGGCTTAACGTCACTGCAACCGGTGGCTAAGGAGTGGTATAGTATGATTTGGGCCCGTGTAAAAGTTCTCAAAGCGTCACAATATTTCATCTGATGTAAGACTTTGCATATCCAACTACTGGAAATGTGATTTGATAGAAACTTATAAGGCTTGAATTTATAGTAGAAAATATTTTAAAATGTTTTATTTAAACTTCTTCACCGATTTTCGTTTCCTAAAATATTTCTGAAAACATTATGGTAGATGACAATCGTGGTTATAAAATGAAAATAAATTGAAGCAAACTCCAAAGTTACTATACTCGTCTGATAATAGGTACAGTTTTTTAATAACAGTACTAGTAATAAGCACAGTACACGATTAATCGCACGGTGTGACATCCCTCTAATGGCAGGACAATCCAGAACACGGAACGCGCGCCCGTGGGCCGAATCTCCGGCGCAGATCTTTAATAAAACACAGTCGCAAGTTAAACTAACCCACGTGCCCACACTCATCAGATTACCACTTATTTGCATATATTGACAGTTTAACTCTTCCCTCATCAACACACACCAAAATGGTCGCTAATGCAACGCAATAAAGTCGTCGTTTTTCGCTCGGCGACGTTAGAATTTATTTTAAGCGTATTTAGAGCAATCGGGATTAGCGACGTCACGAGAACCTTCGCATGCGCAAATTGCGTTAAATTGTAATTGAATTCTTACGAGGTGTTAGAAGTGGAATTGACCATTTTTGTAAATTAGATCTGGCACGCGAACCTCGCCGCCTGCAACATTTATCTGTTAAAAGAGCTAAAGAAAGTTTAATACTGAGATGGCGTGAATGAAGTCGTTATAAAGAAAATTTCTTTTAGGCCTTAGAAAGAAAAGGATTTAATTAGGTTATAAATCGTATGGAACCAGTTTCAAGGTGTGTTATTTTGGAAGCTTAGTTAAGTAACTGGCCTCTGTAAATGTTAGTGTTATGGATGTAACATTTTAGACGGTTTTTACTTAAATTATTTCAAAGTCAATAATTATATCGTGACAAATGAAATATACTGATTTGGTAATTGCTTTTAACAATTTCGAAAGGAGCTGATATACGAGGAAATTGCTGTACAAAAAAATATAAATTTGCCTTTTTTATAATTAAGTTTGAACCGAAATGATTGCGCAGATTTTAAATTAAATGTTTTTGTAGGAAACAAATTAATTTCAGCGTAATAGTTTAGTGCAACTGTTGTGTAAGTGACACACTACAAAGTAGCAGAATAATGTTTTGTTTAGTTATTACTGGAAAAATTTTCTATTGACGTTGACATATTATGAAACAATAATATGTAGTTGGGTGAAGTAAATTAACACTCCGCCTCGTCTCTTCGTTTTCTTCAAATATAATAAATAACGAACGATAGTTGAATTTCAATTTTATGTTACAGTTAATAACGAACAATTGCATAACCTCTGAGACAAATTCGTTGACACTGACCAATGCAATCTTGCAAAAGCCTACCTCAATGTCGTCCTACTTTCCAATCGTAACCGATTTTATCAAGTGGACAGTATAGCAAACAAGCAATTATGTCATATGCCGTGCCCCTTATGTGCTACAACCGAATAAAGGTCTCATGACCTCGACACAAGGTCCAAATCTGTATACTGGCAGCAACAATACAGTGTAATCAATGCAGACAATAGGAACCGAGTAGATATATTCTAATGTCATTACATTAGGGAGCTACAGGCACGTACAACTGAATTTCAACTCTAACTTAAGGTGTTAAGGTACAATTTTGACTGCGAGCGTACTAGGATGTAAGGGCACAGGCGCCATAGAACTTAGGTAGCCCTATTATTACGGCGCCTATGAAATAGCTCTCTGTAGGTGTTGAATTTATAATCTAGATTATAATTTGTGCCAACATGATACTGTTGTAAATTGTTAATAAGGTATTGCAAAATTTGAACCGCAGTAAACATATCTATTCATAGTAACATAATGGTTCGTCGCCCACACGTTAAAAATCTACTTCTTATCTCTAATCTACACTTTGTTAGCTTGCTAAATTCGTGTTGCATCTATCTCTATCTGTCTTATTTGATATGAAAGAGATGCACAATGAAAATGAATGATGACTACTGTGATTGATCCTTTCTATTGTCGCCACAACTCCGGATCTACGATTGTATGTTTCATATATTTTTTTTAGATACTCGTTAATATTATAGTATACAATTGTTTGCATGTAGATTTAGACCGGTTTCGATATACTACTTTTTAAAGATCTTTTGCGATTTCAGGATAGGTAGATTACAATTTGGGTAAATTAATTAAATTAAAACTATGAAACAGATACTTCAAATATTGTTGATTTATATTTTAAAAAAATACAATCGGGGCTTTCATCGAATTTTAACGTTAATTTTACCGTACGAAAAGAAAAACGTCATTGGAACACACTCAGCACTTTTTCACGTATTATGAGAAAGTGATACCATTCTTTCGATTTTTTTCTAAGTATACAGACCTTAATACATCTTAAGCTTTTTATACATGGTATGAGGATGCATTTACCCCCGATTTCAGAAAAGATGATATCTAAGTTGTAGCACCTTGTACGGTAGATGCCAGTGCATTTTCATTTGTATACGGTTGTGTTGTCGAAATATAACTTATTGTTACATTAATTCAAATGGCAATCGTTGCGACTCACACAACTGTCAACCGGCACGCGTTTGTTTCGAGTCCACAAAAACCAAGGTCGCTCCCCGTGGCCCATTGTACGTCGCACTGAGGTCCGACAAAATACAAGATATCGATAAGAACACAATAAACAATAACAGCTATTGCAGTTTCAACACGTATTAGTTATGCGGGCGTGTGAGTGTATTTTTTTTCGCTATATTAATTCCGCGCGCGAGCCACATCGTATATCCCTTTAGTTCAGCTCGAGTCAACAGACTGGAAATATATTGAAAATAATCAAACGGTATTTTCCGCCATTTTGTAATTCTATATTAATTATTATTTAAATTTCGCAAACTCGCGAGTTATTTATATCGCACGCGAAACAAAAATGAAGGCTACGTGTACGTAACTTTCAGTTTAAGGCTTAGGCAATTTACTATTACGAGTATATCCGTTCAACAATAATAGATTATACATATATATTTTATCCTTTTCAATATTTTTTTTTGTTTACCAATTGATTTACTGAAATTAATTTGTTTGCTATCATTTGCTTTACTAAATATTAAACTATTGATTTTCATACCGCCATGATAATAGTCGCTATGCATATTAAAACTTTAATCGAAATGATTAAAAATGAACAATGGTAATACTAAAACAAAAATACATCCTAATAAATCTATCACCGCCATAAATACGATGGAATGAACATAAGCACCAATATATTTTTTATTTATTACACACACTGATTAGCAACTAACTTCGGACTGATGTTTCGAGACTGCAACTGCTGCAACTTCATACTGTTACTTTAAAAAAATGACGAATCTTAAAATTTCACTCTCATCAATTTTTCATAACGCGCCTAAAGAAGCATAACTTAAAAAATTCTCTATTAGAAGAGAATAAACATCAGATAGTAATGTATTCCGAAGGCGACGGACGCGTGCCGGCGTGGGCTGCAACCTAGCATTATCGACGGGGCCGGTCCGGCCCGATTAGCGGGGCTATCGCGTTCAAATACGATGTCGTGGTTGATTGATTGTTATTATTGTAATTGACTTTGCAGATCGTTGCCACAAGCGTTATAGCTTCTGAGGCCTACGATCAGGATCGACTTAAATTGAATTCAATAGAGTTTTAAAGAAATTGTCTATGAAACTTAAAAAGCTTTTGAACGCCACCTCTAATTGTGTTAATTTTTTTATTTTGCGAAATATGACACTCATTCTTATTATTACATCATTCGAAGTAATGTACTAAGAAAATTATTTATAACAACAGCTTTCTCGACACAATGATATAATTTTAAAAAGGTTCAGTTGTAGCACATCTTTTGTATTATTATTTAACGGGTACAGTAATTTGCACTTCCTCTCGTTGAAGTCTTTTGTATAGCGTCAGCGCTACAGGTGGTCGCTACGCGCGGACAGTAGTATTAGTAGCAGATCTAATATCTAAGGCGTTTTATATATTAATACTGGTGTTGTTAACCTTTTAAAAATACAATTCCATATTATGTCATCCATTAGTACTTTGCAGCAATACTTACAAGAGTAATATATAAGCTCAAACTATTTAAAAGATAAGATTTATTTAACATCAAAAGCTTTCCCGTTATCGACTCATTGAACTCGTATAGAGAGGCTTATGAAGAGGCAATTTTCGTGTAATAAGATATATAATGTTTCATAATGTGCAATTAATATTAACAAAGAAAATCGTTTATTACATGTCACATCAAATTACATAATTAAGAGAAAGTTGCCAGTTCAAGATTTCAATATTGAGCTTCAAAGCTATCGTTTCGAATGGATTTATCCATCGCAAAAAGTCCCATGGAGAAAGTTAAAAATAAATAGCCTGTTTGTCGTCTTGAATCATACAAGGCACATAGCGACAGGTCGCGTCGCGTGCGCTATCGGACGAGCCGGTATCGGCGATCCACTTCCTCTACAACAGAACCCATTAACTCAAATAAAATTAACGCTAAGCCGGCCATTCTGCTATCAGACATCCGTGAACCAGTCCTAATTATTAGTGGGGGAATGTTCGATCTTTATTGTTCGCTGTTACTCGTAAGTAACATTAGATCGAGACTAATTAAATCGAGCAGAGGAGTGAGTTTCATTAAAATGCCGATTTTCGTGTCTGTGCATCTGATAGCGGACGTGCGACACTGGGGACACTGCGCTTCCTGGTCCTGGCTAGGGCAACGTTTGTGAAATAAATAGACTATCTATTATGGCTCCAACTTAAAGCGGTGAAGCCACATTGTTTTAAAATGTAGAGTCGTTGCAAAGTATACATAAAAATCAACATTTTTACTATTATATATTTGTAACACGTTATAATGTAGTAATCGAATACATGTTTTTTTGGGTGTAAGTAAACATTTAAGCCGCGTGCATACAGTTGACTATGATATACCGCACATGACGTTTTCGTGTCACAACGCGAAGCGCGATATCATCGTAGTGATCACATCTTTACCAATAGAGACGGCCACAGAACAACGCTGAACTGATTTCCAATTACTTATTCGTAAACGCATAAATAACAAAGAAAAGCCAAGGTACGCGTTGTTCTTAAGACAATTAGCTGTCGGAGATTTAAATTCTCTTCAGAGGTCAGTTATATATAACTGTATATGCTGCATGTGTTAAATATTAATTCGAATTATAAAAAAAATATTTCGATCACGCAAACTAACGCTACATGTATTACTCGTTAACGAAGTTAAGCAATATACGTCATAATGGAATCATTTATCGACGTATTCGCACGCAGCGTTAGCCAATTGTGACTGCGGCTGTTGCACGTAAGAACTTTCTCTCGCACGTTACCGCGAACTTGGAATTGACTAGTTAAATAACATGGATCTACATATACGAAGATTATTTATGTACACTACAGTTTATAGAATACTTAATTCGCCATATGGATAAAGGAGTGCTGAAGCAGATAGATAGACAGATAAATAGGCAGATACAAATATAGATCTAGTTACGCACGTCATACATAAACTTGGCGATTGTTTACAATCGATTTGTATACCTGTGTATTATAAGTTTTATTACGCTTATGTTTAAATCCATTCGAGAAAATAGAGTTAAATAAACTAACTTATATACTATTTTCTACCTTTATTGCCTTTAAAAGCTCAATAACCTTGTGAAGTTCAGTGATAAGTAGGATTATTGTATTACATATATGAGTATTATGACCAATCGTTGCTAATTTAATTGCTTTTTTATTTTTTTTTGTATTATATGGAAGTAGGAAACGAGCATGCAGTCCACCTGATGGTAAGTGGCTACTGCCGCCCATGGACATTTGTAATCGACCCCAGATAAGATT